>JADDOH010005026.1:0-20978 GCA_016648135.1 Agrypnia vestita
AATATGAACATCCTGTCTCCGGGTAAAGTGAACAGAATAATTAATTCCATTAATTTAGTATTGAAACACCATTTTTACATTCTACTATGTTTCAATCTCCATCTCTACGTTTCTATCCCCACCAGCATTAAGGGGTTACATGGGTTTACTCGGAGAAAAAAAGGCCTATTTTCAACAACAAAAAAAATTATATAAAAAATAAAATATGTAACTTTTTATTGTCTTAAAGATATACATTTGACAAATAATTTCTGAAATTTTCAAAGGAAAATATTTAAAACTCCGCTATTGTGACGTCATTTCCGGTGACCCCTCGGAAAAAAGGTGCGTCCGCGTTGACAGTAGAACTCATGACAGGATCATCTGAAGTGAAAAAAAATACGAGTTTTAGTTAGGACCATAAACTAGAATTTGGACGAAGGAAAAAAAAAAGGGGAAAAATTTTGCTCAACATTTTTTTTTAAATAGTTGTGATTGTAAAAAAATATATCCTTCATCCAAGTCCTCGTGAATCCCCTTCAAAGATCTGTGTAAAATTTCACCAAGATTGGTTGAGTAGTTTTAGAGAAATTTTGTCAACCGACTTTGAATACACAGTTTCGAGAAAAACGCGTTTAAAGTTTTGAGTAACAATATAACTGGAATTTTTTAATATTTTTTTACTTACATTGTGTCGTAGATTCCTGGGCCATAAAGTAAGGAACCTCCAGCAGCTGCAATGTTCAGGGCATCTATGAAGAATCCTGGCTTCGCGAGTCTCGCTCGCAGATTTTTTTCACACTGTTTTCGTCAGAATTTCGGGAATATTCGTGGGAATTTCGGCCAAGTTTTAAATCCATACCGTGCGTAAATAATAATAAAGCTGATGTTCCTTCATTAAAAGTGCAAGCAGCGACCAATGCAACAATATTAACGATCATTAAACCAGCAGGAAGTTTTTTGGAGTAATTTTCCAGATTAACTGGTTCAAGCTTTCATTATTATTTTGTGTGAAACGCCTTCCCAAGGCTGTATCTCCAAAACTTTTATTCGGATCGACTTGAAAATTTAGGATAATATTTTCAAGATGTTGTAGAAATTAATACGATAATTAAAAAAAACGATTTTTTATGCCGTGAAAACCATGTAACCCTTTAACTAGTCCCGAAAGCCTTAAAAAAAGTCGTCCATCTTCCTCAAGTCAAAGTTAATTAAGGTTTATTCTTATCAAAACATATGTAAATAATTTATTAAGTCTATTAAGTATAACAAACTCAAAAATTCTATAAACCTATCAAGTAAACGAATTTACTTTTGCCAAAGATATTTAATGAAGTGACAAAAACACAGACGAGTAACAATCCGATTAACGGATAATAATGTCTTTAATATTTAATTTGAACTTTTGGGGCATTAATGAAATATTTAATTACTTATGTTTTGTTTCACCAGGACCGTAGTCGAAGTGAGATGGAACGACGGGGCCACCCAGTTCTCCCGCAGGGCGGCAAAAGTGATCTTGTCCCTGGCGCTGTTGCTGGCAATTCGGCTGGCCCTGCTGCAGGGATCCCTGCCCAAGTTCTCTCAACAGGATAATCCGACTGCTTTCCATCCCAGCATCTATGTCAGGTGAGCGCCACACTATTTACTTTCAATAAAATTATCCTTAAATCTCTCAATCATTTCTAATTTTGAAGCTGCTAAATTGTGGTGGAATTCCATTTTAATTATTATTTTAAACACTTTTTGCCATTATTTATTGTTTTTTGACGGTACGTACCATATAATAAGGAAAGAAAGATCCCAACATGAGAATCAAGTTATCACCAACCTTTTAAAATCGTAGAGAATCTTTCATTACTACATAAACGTTTTAATATTCACTGTAAAACATCCCTGTCCTAAAATTGTGTAAATGTCCTAGATTAAGAGAGAATGGCATATAAAAAGAACAATCGAGTTAGTGCGCATTTTGTGCGTTCAAAAAACCAGTTTCACATTTTTTAAATATTTTAAATACGGTGTCGGATAAATTTTAGAATATAGAACACATGGCATAAAAGCGCAGAATTTCATTTTGCGAGATTTATAATAAGAAAAGTAAGAATTTTAGTCTGTATTAATGATAATATTATATTATAATAATAACAAAAATAATTATAAATTATATATGTGTATTATAAAGTAAAATTAGAAATCCTTGTTTGCATTAAAATTATATTATTAGGTACAATAAAAATAAGGTGTAACTGCCGAGAGGTATTGTATGATTCACGAAAAAATATATATTTCTCTCTCATTTGCACTACTATTGGCTCCGTATAAAAGAAAAAGACAGAAAATAACAGAATGAGATGATTTTACCAAAGTTTTCAGCAGTTAACCTATAATAATAAAAATAATTATAAATTTTATAGGGTATCTCGTGGCTTGTAGCAAGAACTTTGGGGAAATCTTCTTCATTGGATTTTAAATAGAAAATATTCTTAATGATCTTAGTAAAATGTTAGTTACGGAGATAAGCTACATCAAGTGTGAAGAATATTTTCTCTTCAAAATTGAATGAAGAATACTTCTCCGAAGCTTTTGCTACTAGCTGCGAGTCACCGTGTATGTATATTAATAAAAGTAACATTTTTTGTGTGAATAAAAATTATACATTGAAATATTTTCTACAAAATTTCATTCATAGAAAACATCTACAGCTGAACATAATAAAGAAAAATTAAAAACATTACACCGATCGACAAAAACGGAGCATATAAACGGATAATAAAATACGGAAATAATTAAAAATTATCAAAATAGTCAAAAAATTCAGATATATGTAACACCGTGTTTTAGCAACAGCTAACGATGTCCGTTCGCTGTTGCTAAAAACACGCTCGAATATGGATGGGGTTCTAAACAAATAGGCCTAGGCGAAATTCGGATGTACAAAGCAACGTGTGCGCACGGATTGTTATATTTAGTTACCAGTCTGAAGGTGGTCGTGATAGGCTTAAATAGGAACGGCCACAAAACAACAAATTATGGAAAAATTAAAAAGTGTTCTAATTAAGTCACTTAAATCTTTTATTTGAATGATTGTGTATTTCCACAAATTATCACTCATTTATTGTCATGGGTCAAATTAACTTTTTCCACCAAAATCCTGACAATAATTTTCTTATTAAAACTGTGTTGCAATCAGTCAAAATTCCTGGTAGTTTAGAAAATTACAAGAATACAAAATAATATTTTAGTAGAACTTATAATGTTTTTAGAATGTTCATTTGAATATAAATAAAAAATGCATGAACTATATTATACTGCATTCCCAAAATAAAAATTTCACCTCATGGTGGATAAAGCAAACTCGTGCAAAACCAAAGAAATTTAATCATTCATTTTTAAACATTGACGCTTAATATCTCAGTTTGACTTAAATGTCAAACGACACCTCATTATTCCAAGGAAACGTGACAATTGATGTAATTAATACAGAAACAATGACTACCAAAAAGAATATACATAAATATTATAAAATAAACTTTTTTAGATGAGAAAAATTCAACTTGATTATATTGAACTATGTATATTTGTATGTATCTATGTATACTATGTATATTTTATTATACAGAAACAATGATTACTAAAAAGAATATATATATGAGTAAAATAACCTTTTTTAGATGAGAAAAATTCGACTTTTTTATATGAGCTGTATTTTTATATAGCTGTATAACTATATTATAAAAAAAGATGTTTGCTTTTAAGAAAAGTTTTAATCTCGTAATCCATTCTATTATTTTAAATAGTCGATATAAAAGGGTTAACATTTGCGGAGAATATGTAAATGTACCCATATTACGTTTTAAGAGGAATGAGATTGAATAAATCACATTTACATATATTAATCTCACTTTAAATTTAGCTAAAAAATAACCATCTTTGGATTCAAACATCGAACATTGGCATCGAAAAATTTAATCCCGTAATCCATTCTATTAGCTTAAATAATCAATCTAAAAGGTTTAACATTTCTGCCGAATACGTCAATGTTACGTTTTTAAATCTATGAAATTAATCTGCCTTTGATTTTAGCTGAAAATACTCATTTCATACTCTTTAGATTAAGGCGAGACTAATAATGTAATATTTTGATAGAAAAGGACGACCATTTATTAATCGATCATATTTTTTTAATGTGGTTCCTAAGTAGCTATAGCTAATTTTTAAATTTTATTGATTTGAATATATGTGCGATATATAATACCTATATTCGATGAAATTATTGACAAGTACGTGTTGTCTCTTATTTAAGATGATTGATTTAAATATTATATTTTCTCGTTTTGTGCTGTCTATTTCATAATTATATACCGAGTATTTTGCTATATTTAAAATACAATAGTGTTATAAATATTAAACAACGAAAAGCTTAAAAATAATGCACTTAAAATGTTTTCTATGTCTTGGAATACCTTTTTTATGTTAAAATTAGTGAAAAACCATACTTTTCTATACATTATGATATTTGCTTTAATAAGCTCAATAATAATTCATATTGTAGCTAAAATATGTGTGAAAATGCGGCGCTTTTCTCCAAAAAATATAAAAAGCGACCATACCGTTTCGCAAGGCGGCGCTTGATTCGACGACATGATTAGAATATAGCGGCCCGCGCGTCCCGGTATTACCATATGTGCTAGCGCGCTATGTGCTGGTCCGGCCGCACTCTGTTTCAATCACACACATATGTGAGTGAAACAAGCGCGGCTCGAGTCAAGACATCATTTATCGATTGAATTACAATCCGTTTTGTCCGCGTCAGCGGGAATTATGAAATATTACAACGTAATAAATAATATCCATTAATATTTGTTATTTTAAATAAATGTAGAGTTGGCAGAATATTATAATTTTTATTTAATTTTTGTGGAATGTTTTAATTTATTATGTAATTACGACATGTAAAAAATATATATAAAACGATCATAAAGTGCAGTTTAAGTGAAAAATATTAGTTCAGAACAGAAAGGAAGACACTGTGACAGTTTTGTTATGATCAGTGTTTCAGTCTAGATCATTAATAGGTATTATATTGCCGATAAAGGAAAAAAATGGATCCTGAAAAATATATAAATAATTCAATTAAAGCAGTTAAAAATTTGCACGACATGATTCTTGACAGCAGTACAAGATTAAATAAGGAGCAAATAAATAAACTAATTCCAAAAAATACAGAAATATTGGGGATAATTAGCAAAATGACACTTATGTATTAAATGGCCGAAATACTTGGAGAAAACAATATAGTTAAACAGAAGAATATAGATGTTTCTAAATATAAATCTAATATTATAAACAAAAATGAAATTATGGTTATAGAACCAAAACATACCTAGACAAGTGACAAAACAAAAGAAGAAGTTTAAAAAAATATCCTACGATATCCGGAATAACTGTTATAAAAAATGCTATCAACGGAAAAGTCGGAAAGAACAAATAGAAGAAAAATTAGGAAAAGATTATGGAGTCAAAATTCCTGGAAAAAGATTTCCATGTGTGAAAAATCATTGGGGTATCAGAATCTTTCAAAGAGGAGGAAATTATTGACAAAATAACGAAGCAAAATGAATTTTTAGACAATTATATATCAAAAAAATCAATGTTGTTAATGTAAGGAAGAACCCGGGTAAATATATGTCTTATACTATTTATATGGAACTGGATGGAGAAACCTATTTAAAAGTTATTCAAGCTGGAAAAATTAACATTGGGTGGGAAAGATGTAGAGTTTTTGATGCAATGTCAGTGAAATGATGCTACAAATGCTATGGTTTCAATCTTAAGGAAAAAGATTGCAAAAGCGAACACAACATATGCCCAAAATGTATGGGAAATCACAAAAGCAATGAATGCCAAAAAATAAATACTGAGGAAAATAAATGCGTAAATACAGATAAAAAACTTAAACTAAAACTTGACGTAAATCATCCAGCATGGAGTTACAAATGCCCAGTATATGAAAAGAAAGTAGAAATGGAAAAGGCAAAAATTTCGTTTTTTTGAATAGGAACCAAATGGAGGACATCATATACTTAAATATACAAAGTTTACTAGCCCACAAAGAGGAACTAGAAATATTATTGGAATAAAAAAAAACAAGAATGGTAATGTTAAGTGAATCACATATTACAGAAGAGGTACAAGATTGTGAAATAAGTTTCTTATTTTACAAAACATTAAGATGTGACTCTCATAGTCGACACACAGGAGGGGTAGTAGTACTAATGAGGGAAAATATTAAATATGAGATTATTACTAATGAACACCATGAGAAAATTGCATGGAATTTGACTATTAAAATCAAAAATGGTTTCAGAAATGGAATATACTGTATTATATATCATTCACCAAGTTCGAGTACAAGTGAATTTCTAACTTATTTTGAAAAATGGTGCTCAGAAAATATCAGAGAAAGGGAATCCATTATTATTTTGGGAGACTTCAACATTAATATGAATAACACTAATTTCATACATACGAAAAGGTTACAAAATATTATTGAATTTAACGGAATGGAACAACTTGTTCGAGAAGATACAAGGGTTACTCAAACGTTAAGTACAATGATAAATCTTGTGATTACAAACGTATTTGAACTTAATGTAAAACTACTAGACTCTCCCAAAATTACTGATCATACGATTATCCAAATTTTATTAGAACACAAAATTAAAAATTCAATTCCAAGAACACAAACATCTTTTAGAAACTATGGAAAATATGACGTAGAACAATTTAAACAACAACTTAAAAACTGCAACTGGAATAGAATAACAGGTATGGAATTTAATGAAAAGGTAAAAACAATTATTAACAATATTAAAAGTACAATTGATAACATTGACCAGAAAGAATAATAAAAAGAAGAACATATAACAAATGGTACAATAATCATTTGAAAAATATGCAGTATGAAAGAGATAGGTTATATAAAATAGCAAAAATAACAAAAAAGTCGGAAGGATTAGTAAAAATTTAAAATATATAGAAATAAATACACAAATGAACTAAAAAATAACATGAACAGATTACTTTCAAACTAAAATCGAGAATGAAAAAAGCGATTCAAAAAAATGTGGTCTATAATAAAGTCATTAATGTAAAATAACACAAGCAAAATAAATGAAGATATAAAATTTCCTCCAAAAATAGAAGGATCTAATATCGCAAATAAATTTAACAAATATTTTATAAATAGTGTGGAAGAAATAAACAAAAGCATATCTGGTACAAACGGAGATTTAAAGGAAAATAATACTATAGAAGAAAAAAAAACCAACTAAAGTTAAAACCAATCTCTATAGAACAATTAAAAACCATAATATTTCAAAATTTTCGTGATTAACTTTGTGGAAGTTCATTGTAAATAACTATGAATAAAACACAACGTTGATTACTTCACACAATGACACTTTAATTAAACAAATTAATTAAAACGTTTTCGATGCTTACTGCACCATCTTCAGTATACTAACTTAAGACTAGAAGACATTTTATCTACTACATAGGGCGCGAGTTGTCGGGAGCGGGGAAGGGGCAGGCGGAAAGTGAAAGTGGTTGCTGGGAAAGACTAGTTTGGTTAGAAAGGGGGATGTAATAAGTGGTGTTTGTATGTTTAAGGCCATTTCATTATTTAGATGAATTTTTATATTTTCCAATATCCTATTTCTTTCCTTTTTTGTATACATGCAACACCTCCACGTTATCATACTTGAAGTGATGTCCCACTGATCTTACATGGTCTGCCATCTCTGAATAATATTGAAATCTTTTATCCCTTTAAAATGTTCATCTATTCGCGTTTTTATTTTCTTCAGGTTTGTCCTATATAGCATGGTTGGCAGATCCCACAGTTAATTTTATAAAATCCACTATTATCTAGATGTTCTATTTTCGTTTTATTATTGAAAATGTATTTCTTAATGGTGTTTGTGTAGAACGTGGGTCTGAACTTTCTTTCTTCACATTAATTTAGAAGGTCTGTGGTGAGTTTTCCTGTATATAAAATTCTTCTGCACGGTTTTTCTGTGTTCATGTTGTTTTTTGGTTTATAGTATATGTATTTTTGAATAAGTGCATCTTTTTCTTTCTTTATAATTTTATTTATTATCGTTTTTTCTTTGTACCCGTTGTTAGTTGCGATTTTGAGAATTGTTTTTACTTCCATCTTATAGCCCTCTGGTGATAATGGCATGGAGATTAATCTATGAATCATTGAATTAAATGCAGCGATCTTCTGTGCTTCTGGATGTGTAGAGTCTGCGTGTATGACTGTGTCTGTGTATGAGTCTTTTCCGTATATTTTAAAAATAAAATTTCCTTGTTCTACTGAAAACGTGATTTCTAGGAAGTTCAGTATATTATTTTCTCCAATTTCAGAAGTGAACCGAATTTTAGGATGTTGCGAGTTAAAATAATTTAAGAGAATTTTAATGTGACGTTGTGGTCCTGAAAAAACAAAGAATTTGTCGTCAACGTATCTGTAATAGTGGTTTATTTTCTTAATTAGTGGATTTGAAGATAGTAGTATATTTTGCTCGAAGTTATCCATAAAAATATCTGCCAATAGTGGCGATAGCGGGCTTTCCATCGGTAAACCGTTTATCTGTTGGTAGAATTCACCTTGGGAACAGGAGGTACTTTTTTAATGCATACCTTGGTGATAAAACTATATTTAAAAAAATGAAATCAAACCCTAGTCCAGATAGAATAACCATAAATTTGATACGAGAATCACTACTTGTAACAGAAAAATACTTCATAAATATTATAAATGAATCTTTTAATTTAGGAACTTTTCCACAATCATGGAAAATATCGAGGGTTATCCCAATACCAAAGATAAAAAATACTAAAAAATGTGAAGAATTTAGACCAGTAAATACGCTTCTAAAGTATGAACAGATACTAGAATATATTATAAAAGAACAGCTTGTTTACTATTTAGAAAGAGAAAATATACTATGTGAGGAACAGTGTGGATTTAAAAGTAAACACACTTGTGAAATGGCTTTAAATTTAGTACTAGAAGATTGGAAAGAGGATACGGATAAAAACAGATTTGTCATTGCTGTATTCCTGGATTTCAAAAGATTGTTTGAAACTATTGATCGTGAAATTAAATTGCAAAAATTGTCTAGAATTGGAATAAAATAAAATGCTTTGTAATGGTTTACAGACTACTTAAACAATAGATATCAAACTACAAAAGTTGGTGATATAGTATCTGACCCAATCCTTATATCTTTAGGTGTTCCACAAGGCTCAGTTCTAGGACCAATATTATTCATAATTTACATTAAAGATATAGTGAAAATATTTAAATATTGTAAAATCTGACTATTCGCAGATGATGCGCAAGTATGTATATCAGGAGACAATTACATAGAAATTATACTTTCTATATATATAAATATAAAAATAAAAAAAAATAAAAATAAAAAATAATAAAAAAAATAAAAAAATAAAAAAAATAAAATAAACAATAATAAAAAATAAAGCATGACCTTAATCAAATATCAATATGGCTGAAAATATTTAAATTGAAATTAAATATCAACAAAACAAAAGTAATGAACATAGGAAATAAGAGAATACCAGATGCACCAACAATAATTATCGATGGGGAAGCAATCAAAGAAACAACTGATATAAAATACTTGGGAATAATTATAGATAATAAATTAAACTTTTCAGTGAACACTAATTATGTAACAAAAAAATAGCAAAACGAATTTCACTCTTGGGAAGAATCAGAAGATATATTAAAACAGATTCGTGCAAAAATATATATAACGCAATAATAGTCCCCCACATCAACTACTGCAGCAGTATGCTATTTCTGGCTAATGAACAAGAATTGAAAAAATTAACAATACTACAAAATAAAGCATTAAGAATTATACTCAAAAGAAATCGATACACAAGAATCAAAGTGATGTTAGAAAGTCTAGATACAAATAATGACATTTAGACAAATAATTCAATTTAATGTACTTCTATTTATATACAAAATTGTTAATGGACACAACAATACATTTGAATTAGTAAGAAAAATAAGAAAAAACCAACATGAACGTGACCATTGTACAGAAAGAAAAAAGATCGCAAACTTCTGTAATGTACAGTGGGAAGAAGTTGTATGTGAGTCTGCCAGAGGATAATAGAGACGAAAAAAATATGAAAATTTTTAAGAAAAAACTAAGAAAGTTTGTGATACGTACTTTTGATTAGAAATTTGATATTCCGATATTCTACAATGTATATAATAACATTTATACATACAATGTATGTATAAATGTATTATATTATAAACTATATAAATAATCATGTTATTGTTATAGTAACAAATTTGAACTTTATATATTTTATTCGGGCCACTATTTAACTTGTATTTAAACGGTTTACTAACACATTTTTGTGCCTGTATTATCTGTTATCTGCCAAAATCCCACGAACTCAAATATCATACTATCCAAAACTTTTTATTTATTATAGTGTACATCTACAGAAAATACTTCAGGTTTGATACTATAACGCAAGTCTGACGGTCGCTGGCTCCTACTCTAGTAAACTAATGTAAAATAATGTTTTGCGATGAAAAGTGTACTTGTGTGATTTTTTTTTATGAAAATTAATTATTTATTTTTTTGTAAAAATTATGAAAACAATAATGATATTTTGTCATGATGGTACGCAAAAGAATCACTTTTAATGCATACTGTACTATTTGAATAACGAAAACAATGAAAGTGACCCACATCTCACCCAGGACCGTTTTATGAGCAAAACCTCCCACATCAGTCCTGCTTTTTCGTCGCCTGGTTGACATTTTTAACACTAAGGCCGGCGCCACACTACGCCGATATTCCGCGGCAAAATGCCACTACATTTCTTTCCACGTAACATGCTTATCAAACACGCTTCGCGGACGATCGGTCGATCAGTAGGTATACTTTGATTTGATTTGTTAGATTTGACGCGACGAAAGATCAGCGTAGTGTAGCGATGGCGTAGACTAATAACAAGAACGTGCTGCTCCGCACTGTACTGGTCGTAAGAACTAGAGCAAAGCGGCACGGCTATAAAGCAATATCGTTCATTGTCCGTCACATTTCTGCGTTACCGAGGATAATGATTTTTTATTAAGTACGGACCAATAACATACAAAAATATAAAGCAAAAGAAATAGCAATTAGTAAATCAAGAAAAAAATAAAAGATAAAAATAAAACACAAATAGGTAAAAAATAAATCAAAGGCAAGGAAAAGCTATAAAGCAAAGAAATCAAATTGCGCTAAAAAAACTTTGACCCGCGTTATCACCGAATACACATTTATTTCTGTGTGTGGTAGTCTCGCACGTGTGGCGGGGTCCGCCGGCCACGTGGCGACCTGCGCAATGCTTTGGTAGTTTCCACCAACAAGAGAGATGCCTCATTGACTCATTCAAATATGCAGTAGGTATCGAGGCCCCATTTAGTATTTGGGTCTGTTCCTCCAAACAATAGTTCAAGTTCGTCGCTGAATTAGCGTAGCGTGTAACTCGCAGAATAATAAGCAGGTACCTAATTGGACTATTTCCTACATGCTTAATTAATTATAGATAATATCTGATATGCCGCATTTTCATGTACACGTTTCTCCTTAAAATGTTATTTACACCTATCGTGTCGGCAATAATTAACCCGGGATGTAGTAATTTTATATCGAATAATGCCACTGAATAAAAATAGACTACTAAAGGCTAGTAAAATGCAGGCCCGCTCAAAAGAGCCAGTGCGTAGGTAATAATGCAAGCTGATATGGCTTGTTGGAAACCTTTGATATTCTATAAGTTTATATACTTTCGAAAAGTATCAGGATAGTGGAATATCTTTATCATGTTTGTATCAGGCAACGACAGCGACTTTACGACGCAAATTCTTTACTAGGCTTACTGGCGAGATATACCGACGAGTGTGTTGTTAATAATAAAATTCGATTAGTTTCTTCTGAATGCTTCGTATGATTCTCCGCTAGCGAAATATTTCGAAATACCACGTAAATTAAGGAATATTTTACCTTTTCTAATTTGTTCATTTATTTTATAGCCAAATGAACCGAAAGAATGACACAAATTTCAAAAAGGTTTCGCGAAACGTTATAATATTCATGGCACCTGAAACTGAAATTAACAAATTAGTTGTCCCCATTTCCATATCGATTGTGTGAAACGAGCGATGGAATTTAAAGCTAATTCAATTTTAGGAGATCGGAATAATTTTCGTTGAAATCCTGGTTCCGATTCGATTTAAGGAAAAATGGGAAGGTTTTATTCAAATCCTCAATTTACAGATTCATTTCGAAAATAAAATTTTAATATTCCTTGTAAGTGTCTCACTTAGCAAGTCTTCATTCCTTATTTGAAAAAAATATAATTCATTACTAACACAATTTATAACTATCAATTTTATTTTAAAGAAAACGTCGTGAAAAAGCAAACTTTCGATATCGGTCAACCGTTGTTGTCATCATATAATATTATAGTGAACTTTAGTAAATAGTTTAGTAGGTACATTACGTTTTATATACCTACCGATACATCTAAATTCACAGCACAATATTTTCAAAAAATGTATCAAGCAATTTGTTGAACTTGCAAAACTTCGTTCATGTAGAAAGGGTACCACTACGCAATTGGAACTTCAGGCATTAAAGACTTAAGAGGCTGCCGTACCTTCCATATTCGCATAAGTTTAATAACTTCCCGCTAAAATAGCGCTATAGTCGCTCGAAAGTGTATTATTTGTTGCACGAAAGACGATATCGAGAAATATATAAATATGTACTATAAAATGAAATAGAAATGTGCAAACTTTAACGCCTGACCTTTTAACTATGTAGTGCTACATACGTAACCCTTTCTACATGAACGTAAGTTTTGCAAGTTTGACAACATTTTTCTATACGATAATTATTCGATCCTTATATTAGAGATGTGACAAAACCGGCCCTAATACAATGGATATTGTTTCATTCTGAAATGTATAATTTCGGGCATAATTTCACTAAAAATTTGCTTTTTTATGCTATTTTTCTGATTTTTAAGAAAAAAATTTTTTTAAGATCTCCATTACATGTAACATTATGTTATTATTTTTTCTTTAGCGAATAGAACAATTCATAAGAACAGTATATTTAAAAAAACATAATAACGAACATATAAACATATCATAACAAAAGAAATCATAAAGTCTAATTAAGAAAACTGGAGAAAAACGATTTTTAGAAAAGATCAACAACTGACCATAATAAACGAATATAAAAAACATTAATGCATGTACTCATGTATGCGGTAGAAGTAATATTTAAAAACTAAAATAAAGACAAATTATATATTAATGATGCTCAAAGTTTGTTATATATTATGATGTTCAAAGCTCAAAGACAAATATTGAGTTGTATAAATCTACACTGATCATTGTCTATTACTTTTTACAGAAATGTAACCTCAGATATCTAAATATAATAATTTGATTGTCTATCCGTAACTTGCTGGAATAACAACTTTATATAATTAGAGTGAGACACGCAATCAGTGCACGGCTTACGATTATATAAAAAGTATAATAAAAAACGATTAACGGAACATATAAACTAAAATAAAATGATTCATTAAAACAGGGTTTTTAACATAATACAACATATTATAAAGATGTTATAAAAGGAAAAAAGGATTCGTAAGATCCGATTATATGAACTGGGGTAAAACGATTCATAAAAAATATCGACAATTGACCACAATTGATAAAAATATATAACGACGAACGACAAAAATGGAGCATATAAACGGTTCCTTAACAGCCGGAGAATAAATTAATAATCGGGTTTTGCAAAATGATTTAATAAGTTTATACGTTAAATTTAGTCGCCCGACAGCAAATACGAAAATTGTGTACTAGGACCTCTTAATTGAAAATATTTTTCAAAACAAACAAACTCAAAACAATATTAAATCGTTTTACTGAAAAATTTTCAGTTAAAATAAAAACACAAAACAATGCCGATTCAAAAGATTTCACATCACTATTCGATGAAAAATGACCATTACCGTTGAGTAAAGAAATAGACGGAGTATCTTATTTCATTAAAAATATTTCTTGTAGGTAATAGAAAGGACAAAAATTCAGTGTGTATACAGAACAAAGTCTATATATCATATTGTTTCAAGATAACAGATAAGAATAATGGAAAAAAACATTAGAATCAGCCCGCAAAACGAACAAAATTTGACAGTTGTAAGCGTGTTGTAAAAAATAAAAATGGCGACATTCAAATTCAATTAATTTTAATTCGTTTATAGTTATTTTCTGCATTTACCGTTGTTCGCGCGTTATGGGATTTCTAAAATGCATTCTTTATGCGGATATCTTCCCTTTATTAACACTCAGGCAAAGTTTACGCAGCATTTTAAGATATATTCGTATAAACTAGCGGGAACGTAACCAACGACTGATTTGAAAGAAAAATGATCTTTTAACAGACTATACGATTTAATTAATTAAACATTTTGTGTATAAGGTATAATATTTTGAATATTTTTATATTAATGACAGTAAAATTTTCTTAGTACGCATGTAAAATTTAATTAAAATAATCAATGTTTCAATGGTTTTTTGGATGCTGCAATATAGGAGACGGAACGTGAATTTTTATCTTATTGTAAACGTTGTATTTGTAGCGGTACCTGTTCAACCCTGTGCCATGTACCTATCGCCCGACCCAGAGTTTTGTTTATATTAACATTATAAAAATCTCCGCGATATAAACAAAAGGGTCGAGCTAGGGACTTGGCGACACCATACCAGTCGGGCCACTGCCGTAACACCAGGCAGATCTCCGCGCGTCATCAATTTCTTTGTTCGTCATTACATAAAATATTACTTGTACACTTTAACTCGCTTCCGGGGCCTATCTCCGGGAAGAAATAAACAGTAACTGCATATCGCTCTTTCATTCCATCGACCACGAACATTCACAACAGTGGTGACCCCGACGTGATACAGTTTATTTTCGATTTGGGAAGCCGACGGATGAAAGACGCGATCTCAAGTGAACAGTGATGTGACAAAGGACACGGGCGGAAGCAGCAAAACTGGGGCCAATTGCATAACCAAATGTTAAGCCTGGCCGTTCATCAACCGACTCATCCAGCGCCGACTCACTGTGCGCTCGCAATGGCGAGTACCGGCATCTCCAGCATCTTCAACTACAAGACTGCGGATGTCGGACATTCGTCACCAACAACACCAGCAACGCCGACTCACTGAGCGTTGGCAAGTCAACAAGCGCCGACTCACCGCGCGCTCACACTTGCGAGCACCGAAATACCGTGCGTCCTCGACTCACCGGACGGCGGTTGTCAGGCGCTCGTGACCAGCGCCGACTCACCGTGCGCCAACAACGCCGACTCACTGTGCGTTCCATTCTGCAACGCCGACTCACTGCGCGTTCGCAGCAACCAGTGTCGATCCATCATGCAACAACAACCCGCGCCGATTCTCTGAGCACCAACCATCAACGCAGCGGTACCCAGGGGGATACAAGCTGCCCACGCTTCTCCGCCTGCACCCAACCATCACCACCACCAGCAACGCCAACTCACTGAGCGTTGCCAACACTCACCGCGCGCTCTCACCTGCGAGCATCGGCATACCATGCGTCCACGACTCACCGGACGGCGGTTGTCGGGCGCTCGCAACAAGCAACAGCCAACAATAAACAGTATCGCGGAGCACCGAACAACTAGCATCGCAGCATTCCTCGCACCCACTCCACCCATCGAGGAAGCTGCTGGAAGGGGAGTGCTGTAGCGGTACCTGTTCAACCCTGTGCCATGTACCTATCGCCCGACCCAGAGTTTTGTTTATATTAACATAATAAAAATCTCCGCGATATAAACAAAAGGGTCGAGCTAGGGACTTGGCGACACCATTCCAGTTGGGCCACTGCCGTAACACCAGGCAGATCTCCGCGCGTCATCTATTTCTTTGTTCGTCATTACATAAAATATTACTTGTACACTTTAACTTCTCTCCGGGAAGAAATAAACAGTAACTGCATATCGCTCTTTCGTTCCATCGACCTACGAATATTCCCAACATATTTAACAACCTACCCAAAAATAATAATATATTTTTCCCCAAACTTTCTGTTTCAACTTTTTTATTCAATTTATTAAAAAAATATATGGTCTTTACATGAAAATATTTCGAGAAAAAGTGTACCAAATATAACTCTATTGCTAGAAAGATTAAATAGGGCTTCTTGATTATATTTTTTTTTGTGATAATAACAAAGTATTTTTTTTTACTTTTTTTAAACAAATGCTTTAAGAGTAAATGGACCTTTCATAATAAAATTGATTGAATGCATGGTTGCTGTAATTTTGGCAATAAGATTCGAAAACTATACACTAAATTGACTCTCCAGACTGCAAAAACGTGAATCATGTACTATGGCTTACATTTTTACATGATTTTTATTACTTACTTAAATACACGGGCAAAAATATGGCCGTTAAAATATTTTTAATATTGAAGTGGCGCCGCCACCAGCGCCTATGTGGTGGCGACATTGTCAACCATTTGCAAATCGCCAGGTTATAATAATAATCTGGCGATTCATAACCGGTCAACCGTTGGTGTCATCGTATAATATTATATTGAACTTTAGTAATTAGTTACTTACTTACTTACCATCACGCTGTTTCCCCGTGGGGATAGTCAGAGTGGACAGAGCGCCACACTCTTCTGTCCTGACATACAACTCTCGCCTCATCCACATTCATACATCTTCGCATGCATGCTCGAAGTAATTTAGCAGATACATTGCGTTGTATATGATATACTACCTACCTACATTCACAGCACAATGTTTTCAAAAAATGTATCAATTAGCGATTTGTTGAACTTGCAAAACATGCGTTCATTTAGAAAGGGTACATAACACTACGCAATTGAAATGTTGTGACAAAATCGTTGACCATTATTTTAGTACAAACGCTTAGTTTTAAGTAATACGTTTAGCAATATTTTAAGGCTATCATAATTATTGTTATACCTACATAAATCCAAAAATAAATATCGGTATTATTGTGGTAGTACATGTTAGCATTTTTAATGGCGTGGTACTGTCATTAATTTATATTTACCGCCCAAAATGTAGGTAACACGATACCTAAATTTTCATTTCTGAAAATATGTTTAAAAAACTAACCCATAAAAACCAAGTTTTTAAAAACTTTGTCCCGTTCTCATTTACTAGTTGAAATAGGTTTGGCGCTTACCCCACGCGTTGGGCTTGAGTCGGACGATGCTACGAAAGGGAGTACCTAATAAAAAATTATACTTCATTTATTCTTTTTTAAAAACGAAAATTTGTAACACCATTTTTATCGTCGCCACGAGTCTGCCTGCAAAGTTTCAGCTAGATTAGATCACGGGAAAAGGGTTAAAAATCGATCCAAAGTTTTTTCGACAGACAAGCAAGCAGACGCTACGAGTTAAAAGAAAGGGAGTAAAAAGAGAACAAATCACAACACATGATAGTGCAGAATTAAGATTATAACGTGCAGAGGCTCTACGTTTATCTAGTTATAAATATCTATATCTGGGGATAGTTCTTAAACAAGAGGATTACAAAGTACGAGCCAGCGACTGCCAGACTTACGTTGTAGTATCAAACCTGAAATATTTTCTGTATGTGTACACTGTAGTAGGTAAGAAGGTTTGGGTGTTATGACATTTAAGTTCGGGAGATTTTGGCAGATAACAGGTAATACAGGTACAAAAAATATGTAAGTAAAACGTTAAAATATAAGATATCAGGTATGTAATATTGTTATATAGTGGCCGAAATAACGTCTCTCTCAGGTACATAAAAAATATTATATTAATAAAATAAAATAAAAATTAATAAAAAATAATAGTTATATAAAATTTATGACATGATAATTTATAGAAATGACCCGCGAAAAGCATCTGTCAATCATTAATTTGAGTGTATAGTATGTACTGTCCCGTTAAACATTAAAAAAATTAGATTCGTTATTTTTACGAGTATCTTTGTGCCTTTATTGCCTTGTTATCTACCAAAATCCCTCTAAATCAAATGTCGTAATATCCAAACATTGTTACCTACTATAGTGTGTATCTAGGGAAAATATTGATCGTGTTTCCTTCATAAGTTTAGCTTAAATGACCTCTCTCCACAATTTCAGGCTAATGACGTTCTGCTACCTGGCGGCCTTCAACTGGTGGCTCCTGCTCTGCCCCGCGACCCTGTCCCACGACTGGCAGATGGGCTCCGTCCCGCTGGTCACCACGGTCAGCGACTCCAGGAACCTCGTCACCTGCGTGGCTCTCGGTGCCGCCCTGCTGCTGATCTACAGGAGCCTCACTGACATGGAGGTGACTGACTGGAAGCGTGGAACTACCCAATCCTTCCCTAATTTCAACTTCCCTCTTGCATGGTTAGCTTTGATTCAGTGGAAGTCGGCCGAAGCGGTTATTTCCGCTCGTACTTCGATACAACAATGAGTCTCTGAAAACTTTTATGAAAATGAATTTCGAATGAATTATTCCAGAACGTAAATTGTACTTGTGTAAGTACACACTTTGTATGTAGGTAACGTTAATTTATTGAATTATTAACATGTTTCGGGGCCAAAGGTCACAGGATACAAAGCGTACTAAAATTAAAATTCGAAGAAAAGACTTTAAACAAAAACAAGAAATAAAAGGGAGATGAATAACTAATTAAGAACTAATGTGAAAACAAATTTACAACGTAAGGTGTTTTTATTAATGTCCTTGCTTCGAATTTTAGTAATTAGTACCTATACGTTGTATCCTGATAAAAAGCTATTGACCCCGAAACACGTTAATAAATAATTAACCACAAAGCCAATTTGCAGTTATTTTAGAAGTTATCTATTTTTATTATAGAAAATCAATTATAACTTTATCGCAATTATAATAAGTTCGTTGTCTGTCCGTTTCTCCGTCCGTCAATCTGTCTGTATGTCGTAACTTCGTCTATCGTCCGTAATTTCGTTCAAATTCACGACAAAAAAAAATTAAACGGCCGGATATGGGCCAGCAAACCCGAACCGGCCGCAACTTAACGATGTTACTACCGCCGAGCCTGCGTCAAAAATACAGTACATATAGGACTTAGCAAATATGCGAACCATTTTTACTTACCTATAAAAAGACTATAGAGCGCAAAATATATTTTCTAAACATATTTTCTTTAGGTACGCTAGCTTAATAAACATTTTTTCCGAGATCAGTGAGATCTCCGATATGGTTAGTGACTAGGATACCCGGCCCTCACTCAGGAGACTCGGGTTCGATTCCCTGTACCGGAATATATAATATATTATTCTCATATTAGTTTTTATTTAATTTTTATGTCTATTTCGTATATAATATCAATTATTCAATTTTGCTGTCACTAGAGTGATATTGTTATCAAAGGAAAGTATCGCGTTTAGTTTTACGCACAATCGCCAGGGTTTGAAATAGTACAATTAACTGCCGGCAGGGGAATTTAAAAAAAGATTTTTAAAATTTGATAAAATTCTATTTTATTGAATTCAAAAATCCATCAAAATTAAATCATATGTTCATATATGTAAAATACTATGTAAACTTAAATAAAAAATATATTAAAATAAAAAATTGACCATGAAATAGTAAAACCTTATTACTATTTCATGGGTGTCGACTGTAAATACCTGAATGTAAGTGTCGTCATTTTTGACAGTTTACAGCTATTTATAAATTATAGTTACGAAAATATTTTGGATGATTTAGTAAAGTGATAAAATCACTAGCGAATAGAATCACTTGTTAAAGTATTTGAAAAGTCATTGTGATAAAATTTGTTGTTATGGTTTAAAGCATTATGGCGCGTCCACACGCAAGAGAGCTGTCTCGGAATTTAGAGCGCGTAAAGGACATTGCAGAATAATTCTCAATTATTCTCAATTATTGAGCGAGAAACGAGCTATGATGCATTGCTGCACATATTTTATACATAGAATTAAATTATTTAACTGTACTGATACATTCCGACCTTAACCAATACCCAATTGCCCGAGACCAAAATTCATTTACACACCACTAGGGCATTAATCTGTCATGTTTACAATGTAAATTTAACAGATTTTTAGAAAAATTTCAGTCAGTTTCGCTTCTTATGTAAAAATAATGTATTAATTATCTTACCTTTCTATAGAAGAGTATATTTTATTCACCACATATTTTATTGCCTGCCGTGTCTTTATATCAAAAAGTAATTTGATGGATGTATAAAATGTAAAATTTTGTGATTATCTCGCGAAATAGAAAGTAAACAAAAGATAAAAGAATATTTGATTTAAAGCTTCCAACGTCTCCGCGGAAGCGGGTCCTGTTTATACTCGATAAAACAATTTCCGTTTTGCATAAAGCTACTTTTAATGTCGCACGGATGTATTTTACATATCGGTGATGAAATAATACTTTTCAAATTGTAATTTTTTAATCGGCTGGCTGAAATTCAATTTTTTTATCTTTGCCTTAAATAATTGTAATTTTCGTCGCTCTCAGCTCAAATGTTATTGAGATATTCTTTATGTTTTCAGCAACAACGCCACGTCCCCGTGGTCCTCGGGATGCTCCTGCTCGTCCTCCCCTTCCTGCCCGCCGCCAACCTTTTCGTGACGGTCGGCTTTGTGGTCGCTGAGCGCGTACTCTACATTCCGAGGTGAGGAAAGCTCCGCGACTCGCGGCTTCAGTTCGTGGCTTCTTACAAAGTGACAAGTGATTTTGCACTTCACGTATTTCATTTTTGCGTCGAACTTTAAAATGCCGAATTGCTGAGCGCATTCTAGGTACACCCAGTAAGTTTTGAAAT
>JADDOH010005027.1:0-55576 GCA_016648135.1 Agrypnia vestita
ATCAGCTGGAAGAGACGCTCAAATGAACAATACTGTATTTACTGAACATTTACTCTGCACTTTGTTCTTATATTATCAATCAGCTGGAAGAGACGCTCAAATGAACAATACTGTATTTACTGAACATTTACTCTGTACTTTGTTCTTATATTATCAATCAGCTGGAAGAGACGCTCAAATGAACAATACTGTATTTACTGGACATTTACTCTGTACTTTGTTCTTATATTATCAACCTTGGAATTAATTAACTTATTTACACTTTTGTTTGTTCATATATGTCTATACTTTTTACTTTACTTTACTTATATTTTCATTCTTATTTACTTTATTTCTTACTTCATATTTACTTTATATACTTTTTACTCTAAATTACTTTACTTTATTTTTCTTTTATTCTTCTAATAACGTAACCATGAAATTAAATATTTAAATGGAGTCTCAAAGAATGGAATGGCTACTTACCTCAGAACAGGTATTTTTATGTACCTAGCGAGGTAGGTAACGATAAAGGCCTGCATACAAAAAATTGTATATTGTATTTGTTGCTATCTTATTCATAAACTCTGTAAATATTCTTAACATTAATTATGTTTTGATGCAAGCTGTTATAAAAGTTATTGAGCTAATAAACGCCGATTTATCGGCACTGAAACTGAACTGAATCAACACGTTTCGGGGCCAATGGCCCTTCATCACAACACAACGTATATTAAAAATTAAAATTGGAAATAAAGACATTAACAAAAACAAAAAATAAATATTTGAGAGTTGAATAGCTAACTAGGAAGAAGGGTGAAAACAAATTTAAAAAGTAAATATTAAAAAAAAGGATTTGGTTATCTAAATATAATAATTTCGTTGTCTGTCTGTCGCTTGAGTCCATAACTTCCTGGAATCCATGGCTAAAAAATGACGAAAACTAGAGAGAGACTTGTACCTCGAACGCGCGGACGGCAACGCGACAACTAGACGACATAGTCACCATCGCTTCTCCGTGGCCTGTTAAAAATATACTATATATTTATATATATATATATATATATATACTACACGTGTCTTACCTAAGATGTGACCCAGTAGTTTATGCCTCCTACGTTCGACGTTTGACAGGTTTTTTATTATGTATGAATAAATAAATAATACTTAAATTATGTTCCGTCATTTTGCCAATTTTAATAAAAAAAAGGCTTCTTTTCAAAAGGTTATTAGCAAATTCAAAATGGTTTTTGCTTTATAAGCATTCAATTTAATTTAATATCCAATTATAATTTTATGAAGGGACAATTGGCCCCGAAACATATTTGTAATTCGATAAATACTGATTTCATACTAAGCGTAATATTTTTATTAATGTAAATAATATAAGTGTAAATTTAGAATAATATTCATCATGCCAAAATGGACGATGCGTATTATGTCAGTATGGGAATCTGTGAGCGTTTAAAGTGACTATTCGATGCAGGTTTAGTATGAATCGACTTTCTCAAACATCTCGTAATCTTTATATTCAGGACACATTCTCATTGTGGAGTTGCAATTTTTTCAGAACAAGTTCTGTGAAATCTAAATTTTATGTGTCTGGTAGATGACCGTACACATGTTTTTTTAATTTCAAAAATTAATTTATTCTCATTGTTAGAGGGAAATTGTTAAAGAATTAAGTATCTATGTATATAACTAAAGTGATTTTGGAATGTAGTAAATTTAAATTTTTATATTTAAATTTGATATAACTGTGTGGAAAGGAATCAAATGAATCAGAATAACCGGTGCATGCAAAGATATTCGATTAATCTTGTGGAACTAGTTATGTATTACAATATCGAGTAACTGGATGTCCGGTAACTTGTTTGGTAATCGGTTGTAATTATAGATATAAAAATATCATTTTACCGATATTTGCAAAGACACATTATTTAAATTTTAACGGTCAATTTCCTAGTCTGGTCTTAAGGGGGGGGGGTAAAGTTTTTAACTTTTTTTTTTGCATTTTATTTTTGCACCTGAGGACTACCGGACGTGCTATTGTAATGGAAGAGTTTTGCATAGACAAGGACAAAAAGATGCTGATGATGAAAGCTCTTTGCTGTGTGAACATGGCATCGACGGTGATGTGTAAGTATAAAATAAGTGTCGAGTTTTATTTTGAATTTTACAGTGTGCAAAACTTTAAAGCGTTTTCCCCACATCTCACATTTTCAAAGACGGTGTCCCTCATAACTTCAAAACTACTGCGCCGATCCTTTTGAAATTTTGAACACTATTTTTGTACATAATTTAAAAGGTAACGCTGGAGACTTTTTTTCAAATTTATTAATAATTTTTATTTTTTAATAACAAATTAGCCAATTTATCCGCAAAAAATCGCGTTTTTCCCTTCAAAGTGTTCCAAAAAATGAAAAATTGAAATTTCAAAAACCCTCCCAGCGTTACTTGAGGAAACCTATTATCTAACAAATGAACTTTAAGTTTTTGATTTCAGATGATCCAGCACCAAGTTATGATGGACACCGCAATTCTACTTTTTTCCGAGACACGTCCGAATAATTGCTTCCATTGCCGTATTTTTTAATATTTCTTTTTGAAAATTTTACACAATATTCTTCAAATGTCATACTTTAATGTACCATTAGTTTAATAAAGAAATTTTAACTGTGTCGTCACAAAAAATTCACAAAAACATGCTTTTTTGTACGAATTAACCTTACCCCCCCTTAATGTCAGATGATATCCCTGAACCTACAATACCATAGGGCACCAATTGTCATTTTACGAGCACCGTGCAACTTACCGGTGGCTGCACCAGCCTCAGCTCCTTGCTCGTTGACCTCGATGAAGGCCTTCTGCACCGCCTTGGACACCTTCAAGTCTTCCTTGCTCTCCAGGAGACCTCCGAGTTGGGCTGCATCGCTGAAGATCTCTTCAATACCAATCTGAAAATAAAATAACATTGTGAATGGCAAGTGGCTTTCTATGTTAAGGTCCCAAATTCATATTTTAATTTGTCGTGTCCTGTTAATTACAACAAAACAATTGCGCCATGTATTCATGTATGTGGGTTAACGGCAATATTGCTGGGTCAGGTTGAACAATTAGGTTAACAAATCGCGAACGCGGTTATCCAAGAACGCGCGATACTGTATTCAATTCAATTCAATTCAATTTATTTGATAATATGTACATTACAAACAAAATGTTTGAGGCATACATATTAGGAAGTATATATCAAAATAAAAATATTTAATAAATTAAAAATAACATAAAATCTGGTCAAAGGTGTAGGAGAATCCCGCTTCGGAAAACCCCCTCAGACACATGGAATATATACCCAAAGCGATTTTGTTCAGCATAGCTGTGGCTCTTCCAACAGGCGTAACCATCGGCAGGTTGGTCCTGTATATTGGAATGTGAAACAATCTATGCTGACGATGTCTTATGTAATTATCAGGAACATACAAACCAATGCTCTGCATAATTTCAGGATTATCGACCATATCGCGCATCAATCGATAAAAATGTGTAATCAAATACACATTCCTTCTAGTCTCTAGACTATTGTAGCCAAGCATACCCTAGAGAAACTCGGTTGGGTAAAGCCAAGGATAATGCCCGTACTCTCACATGTAGAGATATCTCAGAAACTTCTTTTGGACTTTCTCCGCCATAAGAGAGTAATCATGTAATGGTTAGAGAGCTTGAGCAATTGCCGAAGATAGCCTTTACACTAGCTTGCACACAAATAAGGGCATCGGACCTCTACTGCGTGCCCACAGACTTTCCTTGTAATTTTCACTTGTACTTCCGGAGCTTCTTTCCGGCGAAAATAAACATTAACACGAAAACGCAACTCTTTTGTTCTACGAAAACATAAAATTTTTCTATATTTCGTAATTTGTTACGATGCCGTAAAGAAATTATAATAGGCATGATAACAGTATTAAAGAATAAGTGATTTTAGAGAAGAAAATATTTTGAAAGGATTCTAAAAAATGATACAGTTTTAGTATTCACATTGATTTAATAAGATTTTCAATAAAAAAAAAGTATAAAATTGTGCAATCCGCCATTTAACTGAAACGCCAGTCCGAGCGAATGATGACACGCCTCAGTACCCGCCACCGTGTCTTTGAACTGTTGCCATAGACACGATGCAATGTTTACTGAGGCTTAAGGTCACGTAGACGAAATGACAGCTGCGGGCGTTTTTACACGAAATTAAAAATGTGTAGATGAAAATGCAATTATTTGCGTAAAAACTTAGTTTATTACTGAAATAATATTATTGTCGGTAATAGTAGACGTGCACCTACATACAATATAGAATGTTATTTCAAAATCTGTCATCATGCCTATTTTCAAGCATTTTATTTGACACATAAAATGTTCTGAGAATTTCACAGCTACTCAGAATGAGTTTTCTGCCAAGTATAAACACATCAGCCTTGATGATGAAGCTTGTAATGGGATTTGAAACGCGAGCCAGAAAGGTTCCAGAAAACGGTAACGGAAAAAAACACAGATGGAGATTATAGAGTGTAGTTGCGTTGAATAAGCCGCGAATAGGTGAGATTATTTCAAAATACCTTGGGGAGCACTTCATTGAGGTCGATGGTGGTCTCTATCTTGAATCTAGGTAAGGTCACGTTAACTTCGCTCACGTACAGCCGGTCCATGTGCCCCGGGATGTCAGCATCCTCAGCGGACAGCTTCTGCTCCAGGGCGGCCAGCCCGTCTCGCTGGTTGGGCAGGATGACGACCATGGACACCTGATACTCCTCGTACGGCAGCTCCAGCACCTGGCCACGGTGAAACGTAATGATGGATAATTTATTCGGCACCATTTTCGTAAAAACTTCATCTTAATGACGCTTTGCAGAACCACTCTTTATTTTATTTTGTTTTAACGGAAGAGACAATCATCCGTATTCTGAAAATAACAATGTCTGGATCTTTAAGATCTTTTAACCCAACACTTAATAGACGATAATAAAAATTAAAAATGTCCAGAGCGGATTTTGTAATTCAAATCTTCCCATCTTGTCATTTAACAGATAACAATTTACATATTTTTCCCTCCCTCTATATCTATCTCATATAGAAACTTACAGAAACAAACACCGACATAAAGCTGTGTCTCGTTTATTTTTAATTTTTATTATCGTCTATTAAGTGTTGGGATGAAGATCTTAAAGATCCAGACATATCTGTCAAAAAATGTCAAGATGGGAAGGTTTGAATACGCGGTAACGTCGAACACGGTCATGACAAGCCACGATATTTCATCTGAACGCTGTGTTTCAACAACAATCTTTCTTATATCATCTTTTAATACAGTGTATTTGAGCCGTAGAATTACAAAATCCGCTCTGGACATTTTTAATTTTTATTATCGTCTATTGAGTGTTGGGATAAAGATCTTAAAGATCCAGACATTGTTATTTTCAGAATCGGGCCTATAAAGAGAGACGTTGATAATACATATATTTAATTTAAAAAAATATGGTTGTGTCTGTAACTGCTTGCTGCTTGGCAGTGTGGTCGGCTATGGTGGCCACCTCGCGGCTGGAAGTGACCGCTGCGCGACCGGCCAACAAGACAAAACAATCACATTTAAAAAGAATACTCTAGCACTAAATTTAACGAAAGATCTATCAAACACAATTTATTTGTAAAACAATAATGGAAAGTCGCACAAAGAAATACTTGAAATAAGGAAAAATGTTAATATTAATTCAAATGTAATAAACACTCAGACTAAATTTGTGAATAACCAACAAATGAATATTTTTCCACTTGAGATTCCATCCCCTTCAGATGGCATTTCTAATAATTAACACCTCCGACCTCCCTCCCCTCACCAACCCCTCATCAAACCCTTCACCGTAACACACTTGCATGATTTAACTTTTACTATTTTTAGTACACAAACAATCCTGATGAAGAGAACATTGTTCTCGAAGCATGTAGATTGTATAATCTAATAAAGTGATGAAAATAAAGTGATTTGTGTTTTATTTTAATAATAATGTCACCACAAAGTTCAAGCCTTCTTTCAGAAGAAAAAATATTCTTCGAACAACTAATTATGCATTTTTGATTTTTGGAGACAACTTTTCTATAATGACATATTTGTTCTTTATGCCGTGTCCTCAAATTATTAATCCTCTGAAAAATATAAATTAAAAATAAAAGAAATAAAGATAAACGATGTCCGAAAAACGACATTCGAAATGTGACGTTCTAACCTGAAAGACATGAATGTGACATTTAGCCAATATATTATCATAGACAATCAGGACCACCGTTATATTCCTGACGATGGAAAGGTTTTTCCGAAACATGTAGGTGTAATTAATCAAATAATATAAGTAGATACGTACATACAAATAATACAATCAATATATTTTTAAATGTCAATCTACAATGTTGCTGAATCAATTGAAAAAAAACGTTTTATGTACACATCTAAAATTTATATAGACTAAATATTATCTGCATACATTTAAGGGGGTATTCTAGTGTAGAAATTTGAAAAAATCATTTTTTTCTTTCTTTCATATTTTCAAAGCTCAACCTTTCAAGAATAAGTCATTAAAAAGATTTGTTAAAATTTTAATTATTTTCGGAGATATAGCTATTTTAGTGACACGACATCCAAACCGGCTGGGCCGGAACGAATCAAACAAAAGACATTGGGGACCATCCGTCTACCTGCGATCCCATTCTCTCGTAAACCCTTACGTGCTCTTGTATTATATATTGAAATATAATAATCCAAGGTCCCCCGCAGAAAATGCTTTTTTTGAAGTAGAGGAAGGCCCAATGTATGGAGCAGGAATCGCGTATTAATTAAATTTAAGTATAAAATGTCATTTTATGGTGCGTTTTTCTCGAAACTACTTTTTTCAAAAAGTTCGTCTTGATTTTTCAAATTCTACTTAACAAATTTACTTGAAATTTGGTGTGAGTCTTCTCTATATATTTTTATATCGTATTAACTATGATTTATAACGAATTAAAAAAATTTACTATTTAAAAAAAAAATTAGAATAGTAAAGAACATCCGCAATTTAGCGAAAAAAAATCAGTTTTTTTAGTTAGTACAATGGCAGCATTTATCTAGATAAAAGATCTTTTTTATTTTTTTGTTTCAGATCGCTTGGAGGGTTGCAATCGTGACAAACTTGGCGCGCCATTTTTTTCCAACCCCCCACTTCAACAACTTATAACATTTCCAGTTTTCATTTTTTTTTCACTTTTTTTTAATGTACTGTTAAAACATCAATAAATATCTTGTTGAAAAATGAATGCTGAAATATATTTTATTTTTTATTTACAGCATCCGAAAAAACACCTCAAATTCATGCCTCTAGACCCCCTTAAAACAATCTGTACTTCTCGCTACTTTATACGATTTCGCCATTTGTTTTTTTTAAGCTGGCAATGGAAACACGTACAATACTTACACCATTTGCAGCGCATTAATATTATAAGATAGTTAAGAAATACGGATACCCATGGAAATGGCAAGCCTCCTTTTGTCGACTCTATTCCAGCTAAAATCGTTATTCATCAAAACTCTTTTAATTTTCATTTCAATAATCAATAATTTCTCAGGTTTTTACGGAACTGCTTAATGGTTGTTGAGCGATTGAAGATGGTCGAAAATAAATTATTTACGTGACTGGAACGCTAATTTCAAGTGAATAAATTTTTGATAGTCACGCAACAACCATAAACAATATATATGAAATGTGTGAAAACGATGCGCGCGTATTTCGTTGCTTTATAAAATAAGTATGGGTCAACCACAGTCAAAAGACTATTCCCTACCGTGGTCCGGTAAGAAGAAAGCGGGGGGAAAGTTACCTGGCAAGCCCGTATTACAAGTTATTAATATGATATTACAAATAAATATACATTTTTTAGTTTAAAAAAGGTGACTTACTAGAAAACTTCTTTTGTGTTCATTCGTTGCATCGTAACAACTGTTTTTTTTACACTAAGCCAGTACAACAAAATAAACATTCAATCAAACACGTAAACAAAAACCACAAATTACTCGGATAGCGTATCGGTATTACTGCTTGTACGTACAAAAACTTCATATTTTCTCGCACTAGTTTCCGTTAATCTTTTCGGTATACGTAAATAATTAAAAATCAAAACTCGTAAGATGATAAAATGTCGGTAAATTCGGAAAAACTGAGCACAAAAATATATGAAAACGTCATATACAGGAAAAATTCAAACATATACAGGTCCCGTATCTCGACGTCAAGCCGAAATCGGGTGATAGGCCAAGTCATAATAGTTATCAGAAAAATATTTAAAAAAATTAAAATAAAACAGTCAGTTAAAACTGGGCAAAGTATTGATTTTGAATACTTGGTTTGGTCAAAAAGTAACATTTTCTTCCAAGCTGGAGCAGTTGGCTTTGAATTTCGGACTAAAGTTTACAGAAGCATTATTCAGGATTACATAATAATAAAAAAAATGAAGAAAAATAACGATTTGTAGCAACAGGAGTGATAAGACCGTCACAGGGTGTAGATTTTTTTTAAATGCTTATAATTTTTAAAACACATGACAAATTTTTTAAAAATATTTTTCTGATAACTATTATGACTTGGCCTATCACCCAATTTCGGCTTGACGTCGAGATACGGCACAACCTTTAGTACGTTATGAAAAAAAGTTTGTTTGGAAAATTTTTTACACTACAATAATAATAATTTTCACGTTGGTAACACCGTGTAAACTGGGCTTTTGCCACAAAATTTAATTCAGAACACAGTATTTGAAATGATAAACCACGCCCTCCCGCGCACGACAAAGAGAGTGCGTTTGCGCACATTTTTTTGAATGCGGTCTCGCTATAACTTCATAGTCTCGCATTTCCGCTACATGCCGCGTGCGCAACTTCCGTTACAATTTTTTTCCTTCAATCCGCCAAAAGACTTGGCGTTGGGTCGACGTAAGAACTATTGCTCGCAGAAGGGCCCTGGGTCTGTGGTGGGTCCCGCTTCTCTAGTCACAAGTAAAGATTGACCTTAGCGTCCCAATCAGCGAACTCTCCATATCTGAACTCGTCAAAGACGTGCATCATTTGCACTTTGGCCGTCTCTGTGGCTGTGATGAAGAAGTTCTCCTCGACTGTCGATTCTTCTGGAAACTTCGTTATCCAATTGCCCTGAAAATTAATAAAAAAATGTCATTTTATGTGGCGGATCGGTGTTATAACAAAATATTTATTATGTAAGTATTGTCACGTGTCGTGGCTGCAGGAAGATAAATGAAAACCCTGGATATTAATTAACTATTCGGCCTAATATGGTCCCATTGTTCATACAATGAAAATGAGTATTTCACTATATGATTGAATGTCCTGATTACAAAATGAAAGATGATTGACGCATAAATAATAAGTATTAAATAAGTAATCTAAACCAAACAAACCAAACCTAATAACCTCACCTAACCTAACCAAACCTAATAACCTAACATAACTTATGGTAGATAATAGAACCAAATGTATGTACAAGGATGATTATAATAAATTATTCAAAGTATGCAAAATATTACCAATTGACCAAAAAGTAAAATATAATATAATACTAGAAGAAATGATAAATAATATTAATATACACACTGACACGCACCATAACTATGCAACCAGATCGACAGGACGAACAATGAGAATACCAATCACTAACAACGTGTATGGCGAAAGGAAAAGAGAATATATTGTGCCAAGAATCTTTAATAAATTAGATAAAAAATTCTTTGAGATGATGCAAGACAAAAAAACTCCATTGGCTTCAAAAAAGTACAAGCTAAAAGAATATATATTAAAGCTATGAACCTAATCTTACATTAATTTATAATTACATATCATGTATCACTTGTAAAAAAATATGCAACACTCGATAATAACCTACTATCTTCATTATAAAATAAAAATTATTGTCAAATATTGAAGGCAACCATGCCGTAAAACTGCTGTGCAGTTTGGCATATGTTTAATGTAATAAATATTTTTAAAAAATAAATTAAAACTGTAAAAAAAAAAAAAAAAACCAAACCTAAAATACAAAAAGTGCCTACATTCAATATTCATCATATTTCTTTCTTCTATAAATATAAATTTCTCATGTAAACTTTGTATATTGTCTATAACTTATACATTTTTCCTCCACAAAATGTCAAAATATACTTAAAACTTTAAAGTGTAATTATCTTGTTCAATACTTATTATTTAAGCGTCAATTATCTTTCATTTTGTAATCAGGACATTCAATTATATAGTGAAATACTCATTTTCATTGTATGAACAACGGGACCATGTTCTTGGATTAAGCCAACTATTCAATGTATAAAGTCACCTAAAACGAATTAAATTAATAAACTATTACTTACTTGTATTAAAGCGAATGAATTTTTCGTAATCAACATAAGTTATTGCAATGATAGTTCATCTTTTTGCAAAAAATAGATAAGAAATATTGAAAAAAAAATGCGAACATTATTATTGCATAACTCCATAACTATTGATATATTAGTTCATGGTTGCTTGAACATTTTAGACTCATAACATAGGCAGGAATCTACAGGCCAAGTTTCTGCTGCTAGCTCTGGTACACCTGTATCAGTCTTAGGTACTTTTATCTATTATTTGTCATTATATGTTGTGTTTATCTTGCTTATGTTTTTTCATTTTTTATCATTTTATTAGACTTAAAATAAAATAAAATACCTAGTTTTAAGTCCCACTTTGTCTGACTGTCCGTCTGTCTGTCTGTTATCCACTTTTTAATATTTATAGTATTTTTTTTCACTTGTTCGTTTTAGTGTTTCATTTGCCTTCCACAACTACGTCCCGTGACAATATTTACACATTAACAATCAGACAGCACGTTGAATAAACTAACCTTGAAGTAAACGGCATTCACGAGAACCAGTCGTGTCGACTCGCCCAGACTATCTGGGCTGATGAGGTCCTTAATCTTTTCGTGGGTTTTATTCTCGACCTGGAAAAACAAGAAAAAACCATTATTAAACTGGCCACATTTTTTAATTATTAAAATTCACATCGTCACGGCTATTAATAAAACACAATTACGTTTTATTAATAGCCAACTCCTCCAGGTTAAACTAAGTTAAACTACGGTATATATACTGAAGCTTTCGTCACTCTAATGTCCTAATTTTTGCTGACGATATGAAAATTTTTATACCAATTTCTAGTATTTACGATTCGTTCAATCTACAAGATGATTTGCTACGGTTAGATAATTATTGTAAATTAAATAAACTTGTGATGGATCCTCTTCTTCGCCTTTCAGCTCGATCCTACTCCTAACTGAGTTTACGCCTTGTTAGAGGCAAACAAGCTATCTATCTACGTCGGGTGAAGGCTCTACGGTTTTTAACGTAGTATTTCCAAACACCCTCGCTTTATTCAAGACCTCCCCAGTTCACGTTGTGTAATTTTTTGTTTCGAACTATAGGGGATGAATTGGTTTAGTGGTAACCCTAACGCAAGCTTTACTTAAATTAAATACTGGGGTATGAAGTTCGTGAATGTTCATGGAAAACGCAAACAAAACTACCTAGCACGTCAATTAAGCCCTACGGTGCAATTGCTAAACATACTATGTTCCGTGGCCCTATATTATTTACCTATCATTCCTACGGACTGAAACCACTGCATCTGGTGTAGCTGCGCTTCCAGAGTGCGCGATCCTCTGCTCCCACGCCCTCTCCGCTCGATCCCCCATTGTCCTACCTGTATGGGATCGACCGCCATCCACTGGAAAGGTTAGTGACGTGCCGTTATCACATGCGCATGCACATATAGAGTACATAGATCCCCTGAAAGCCCTCGAGTCCTTCGTAGCCGCTCCTATGGATGATTCCGTCTTCGACGCCCTCGCTGATTAATAATTTTATCTTCCGCCGTTATCTCGCTGTGCTTATTCCTTACGATCTTTTATATTTACTCTGCATTATCTTTATATCAATTACATTGTTACGTTTATTTACTAGCCGGCCTAAGTTCCGTCACCTGTATCTGGCCCTATGTCTCATTCTAGTGGTACGGTGGGTTCTAATGGATAAAGGGGGTGTAGAGGTATGTGTAAATGTATGTGTACGCGAAAAATGTGTTTGCTTTAAATTCGGCCCCTCCATACCCAAAGGCTCATCGGTGACTGATCCCATCTTCCTTCTCCCGACACGAGTTCCGGATACGTTGACCTGAGCCTGGATGCGCCTTTTCATGTTGGGCCTCTTCTGTGCAAAGTACCGCACCATCCCTCGCGTCAGTGTCTGGCGTCCGGGCTCAGAGCCAGTTTGCCCCCCGAATTCCAACTCCTCCAGGTTAAACTAAGTTAAACTACGGTATATATACTGAAGCTACTGTAAAGATGGTCCCGGGCCACCTGTCAAGTCAAAAATATGCGAGTGGGGAGGGGGAGTTTCCTAGGCTCCCCAACCCTCGCCTGTGAGCAACTGCAGCCCATTGGCCATTCGCGACACTACAGTGACTGCAACCACCCTCCCAGGTAGTACTTATTATAATATTGCCAATATTGATGTGACACGTATTTTCTATTTAAAAAAAAAAAAAAATATTAAGCACGGAATTTTTTCGGTCAGCTGGCGAAGGGTAAAATTCCAAAGAACGAAGGCTTCAAATGTGCGCTTCGTTTGTAGTAGGTACCGAAACATTACGCACTTGGCCTACTTCAATGAACTACATGAAGTGAGCTACTTGTAGTACTACAAATAAAAATTATCGCTAACGGGGGTGGGGGGGGAAGCGTTCATTGGTTCCCCTTCGCAGAAAATTCAATTATTGATTGAAGAGGTTGCTCTCTTCAAAAATAAATATTACAAATTGCGTACATGTTGTAAAATTTTAACATATCTATGACAATTTACTAGAAAAATGTCCCCACCCGTGACGATGGATTGCCTCAAATCTAACCTAACCTAACCTAACCAAACATCACAAGTTCATCAATACCTAATTGAACTAAATATCTGTTTAACGTTGCGCTCAATGACTTGGCTAGTTGTCCTTTAGCCAATTAATTGGATGCCGGCGATTAATGAATGACCTGGCTAATTTAACCAGATAGCTGCGACATATATATGTTACACAACTTGTTTCGTGTGTGAGTTGTATTTTTTCTACCGTCACCTGCAGTCCTAAGCTTTCATTATTGATAATGAGGTGTAATGAGGTAAAATGAGAAATTTAAAGCAAGACTTCGGTATCTAGTTTCCCGTACAAAAATAAAGCTACGTCTCTACAATACATCTATAATATATCTTGATTAATGATGTCCCCCTGGGGATAAAATCCAGTATTGTGTTCTTGAAAAATTTGGACATACTCAAAATATTATGCATGTACATATTTAGTATATCAATGCAGTGTGGTCATGTACTAAATATTTAAATGAATGATTGATTTTATGTGGTCTATTGGATCTGGTTATTGTCAAGAAAATGGATATTGTATAGGAGAGACTTTTAAAGGATATCTAAAAAAATACCAGCATCAATGTTAGTGTCAGCACAATACATATTGTATGTATGACAAATTCTTAAAAATGTTCTTAGGTTTTCACAGCCACTCAGAATCTTCTAGTTTGTGTCTTCTGGGGTATTATGCCGTGTTTTCACAACCTTTCCGGCCGACGTTTCGGATCCCATCGCAGGGTCCATCATCAGGGCTGATGTGTGTTGCAATACCACGTCGAAAGTTTTCGACACGTTGTTGCAAGCCAATACTTAACCACAACACCAACATTCACAACAACACATCAGCCCTGATGATGGACCCTGCAATGGGATCCGAAACGTCGGCCAGAAAGGTTGTGAAAACATGGAATAATATCCCATAAGACACAAACCAGAAGACAAATTCTTGTGATGGGAGAAAAATAACCAACATTTTTAGGATGCTGACTTATTCCAAGGAACTCCGCATTCTTATATTATGAGGTTCAACATGCAAATTCAACATGAAAAATAAACAACAATGTAGTTGAACTTGACTTGAAAAATGACCGTATTTAACAATAGTTCAAATTAAATATGCGATATTTAGAAGAAATGTACAATTGTTTCAAAGCCATTGTAAAGGCATTTTTCGCTTAAAACTCGCAATTTTTTGCAAGTAACACTGAGCTGACATCATGGCTGCATGTGGCTCTCTATGTTGAGGGTAGGGCGATGATACTCAGCACTCAGCTTACCCAGGAGTTGATGGACTGAGCGGCATCCGCGGACTTGGTGAAGTCCACGTTCTCCGCCTCAGACTGGAAGACGTCCACGGCGTCCTTCTTGAACTGGGCAGCCAGCGAGAACTGCTGGCCGTCCTTCAGAAACACCTTGTTGGCGATGTTCAGGGTGACGCCCTTCACGGCGTTCAGGTCCTCGATGGCGGGCTTGAAGGTGGCCCTGGTCTGGACATGGAATTGAAATTAAAAAATTTTTCAACACTCTGATTATCAACAGAGGCTATTTTAGTGGGTTTAGAAGGAGTGGGCAATATTGGCCGCATATGAAAGTAGAAACCTGAAAATGTGAAAGTAAAGACCTCGAGATCTTCCGAGAGATCGTAGTGTGTGGGTGTTGCGTTGGGAGCTGTTTCGTGGATGATCATCTATCTGTTTTTGACTCGTGCTGCCAGAGCCGAACTCACCTAAAGATGGGTAGTCACCAATTTGTGGTGATGTGGTGGTGGTGATGAATGAGGAGAAAGTTGCTTTAAAGTCACTACCCGTCATTTAACGGGAATTCGCGTGTGAAAAGTCGTGAAATGTTTGATGATTTTATTCGCTCTATTAAACAATTACAAGTTATATACGATGATAAAGACAATTATATAGACTAGAAGGACCAGCGCCTCCGGCCTACGCCGGGGGTTATTGAGAGACTGACATGCCCGTACAGGGCGTTGGCTAGTTTTATATGTTTTGCGAATAAAACTCTCTTGAAGTCTAGCTGTGTTTGTATGCTGACGGTGCTCCGGGCATCGCCCTGTCAGTTTTGTTTACGCGGCAGCGTGTGTGTGACCTAGATTGATGGTTATGTATTTATGGTATGAGACGCCATAACTTTGTAGAAATCTTTACATAAGATAATACCTGCCATATCCAACCGAGTTTCTCCTGGATATTGTAATAAGATGTTAGAATCCGAAATAATTGCGCACTATTAGCACTACTAGCAATTTGGAATCGACTGGAGCATTCTCGTAGGAACCGGATATTTTGATGAATCGTTGGAAATGTAAAGAACACCAAACGGTCCGGAAAACGCGGTGGGTATCCAGATTATTAACAGGTCATCAATGACCTTGATGAGTAGTTCTAGTGTGATCGGGTCCCTCTGGTGGAGAGCCACTGCTTGGAATATTGACCGAGGTCAAACATGGCCTGTGGTAGCAAGGCGCAACGGGCGGAAACAAAGTAAACTAACTCACAAAGTCCTTGCTGAGAAGGGAGAGAGCTCTGTTCAGCTCCGCGAGGGTGTCTCCCTCAGCGCCCAGAGACAGCAGGGCCAGCGCCACCTCGGCGGACAGGGGAGACATGATGAGGTTTCTGCCAGGGTTGAGATCCGCGGTCGCCTGAAACATTAGGAGGCATTTCAATATACTAAAAAAACATATATAGGTACCTACATTAAAATTCTAAGTTGTTAATTTTACAGGGATTTTTATTTTATTTAATGTTCATGGAAGACCAACAGCACAACTAAGAAGCATAGAAAACATTGATATTATATAGATGGCCAATTACAGGTCTCCACATTTAGGTATATGTTAGTAATGATAAATATTTATGAATTAAACTAAGGCATATTAAAAATTATATAGAAAGAAAGAATAGAAAATTTAAACAAAAGAAAAAGAAACTAAATTATTAGCAGAAAAACATAGGCATGTTAAAAAATAATACAAAGAGAAAAAGAGACTTAATTATTAAGTAGGAAAAAAATTCTGCACTCAAATTTTTTCATAGAACTTAGGCATGTTAAGAATTATATAAAAAGAAAGAATAAAAAAATTTTAACAAAAGAAAAAGAGACTTAATTATTAGCAGAAAAACATAGGCATGTTGAAAATAATACAAAAAGAATGAACAAGAGAAAAAGAGACATAAGTATTACGTAGAAAAAAATTCAGCACTCAAAATTTTTCTTTATCTTGTGTGGCTGCACTCGAACACATCAATATCCAATAATCTTATCAGTTTATTGAATGCATCGCATACCCTCAAGAAATATGAATTACGACGATAGTTGGATGAGGTAAAATCAATGTGAAAGACTGGGTTGTGTCTACGAGATCTACAGGAAACATGGAATTTTAGTCTATTTAATAGTTCAGGACAGTCGACGTTGCCTGATACAATTTTTAGTAGGTACATCAAATCACCTATTTCGCGACGTTTGTATAATAGGTAGGATGTGATATTTTTTGCATGAACTGTCATAATCGTCAGAAACGCAATTGAATTTGAAGTTGAGAAAGCGAATAATTTTTTTTTGAATTTGTTCCAAGCGATTTACATAGATCATATACTGGGGGTTCCATACTTGCGTTGCATACTCGAGTTTGCTTCTGACAAAAGTGCAGTAAAGTACTTTCAATGTCTTTACACACTTAAAATCTTTAGACATTCTCATGATAAAACCTAAAGCCCTATAAGCCTTACTTATAATAGAATCGATATGTTCATCGTATAATAATTTTCTATCATTGATCACCCCTAAATCTCTGATTGATGTAGCTGTTTCTAATTGTTCTCCTTTTAGTATATAGTTAAATCATATTATATTATTTTTGCGTGTGAAAACTACACAAGAACATTTTGAGGGATTCAAGTCAAGTTTATTTAATTTACAATAATTATCTAACCGTAGCAAATCATCTTGTAGATTGAACGAATCGTAAATACTAGAAATTGGTATAAAAATTTTCATATCGTCAGCAAAAATTAGGACATTAGAGTGACGAAAGCAATCGTGAATATCGGAAACGAAGATTAAAAACAACAATGGCCCCAGTAGTGATCCCTGGGGTACTCCGCTGGGAACTACAACCCAACTCGACATGTAAGTGAGTTCTATTATCGATGTAGGATGCAAACCATCTTAGCAAGTCACCACGTATTCCGGCCAGGAAAAGCTTATTAACGAGCAGATGATGATCTATTCTATCAAACGCCTTACTATAATCAGTATAGATCACATCTGTTTGAAGTCCTTTATCCATTTTATCAGTTAGAAAGTCATTAAAGAGGATTAGATTGGAGACGGTTGACTTCCCTTTGATGAATCCGTGTTGATCTGGATGAAAGGAGTGATGAAGAGCTGCATAGACTTGATCGTATATAACTTTCTCGAAAACTTTAGCAATTGTGCACAATTTAGAAACAGGTCTATAATTTGCGACGTCTGATTTCGGGCCTTTTTTATGAATCGGCGTAATAAATGCCGATTTCCAGATATCTGGCATAAATCCATCCTTAATAGAATTTTTAAATAAAATCCTTAGAGGTACAGCAATTATATCAGCACATTTAATTAAATATATTATTAATGAAACAGCCATAAATAATGTGGAGCTAGTGAGATGAATATAATAGAGTTAGAAAAATAGAAAAGACTGTTTGATATAATCAATGACCTTTTCAGGGTGCATTTACCGAGCCTCAACGACAAGTGCATCGCCAGTATAAGATATGTGAAATCGTAAATATACCAGTTAATAAGGAGATAGACAATAAAAAGTATATTAACTATGGACAATCTAGAGAAAGTAATAAGAAAAATGAGAGACACGGAGAAAATAATAAAATAGTAAAAAGAAACGAGAGAATAATAAATTGCTATCGAGATTGTGTAGAAAAGTAATTTGAGAATGTCTAACGTTGCAGTAGTGGAAACGTAGTAGTAATATAGTCATAGTTTGTCCAGGTCCTGTTCGTTCCGAATGGTGACAATTTTAGCGGTGTCAGTAGATCTTGCGAGGATGAGGCCGTCTTTGACCCATACATACTTGTTAAGAATATTTTGGAAAATGGAAATTCATGGAAAGAATATTTTACCATGGGTCGTTTTTCTCAAACTATTATTCGTTTGTTGTGATGTAATAAAAATCGTCATTCTAATTAATTAAAATAAATAAGAATGACGAGTAACTCGGAGTAACTTTACATCTACTAGTTTCAATACCACCGTATATTCGTCAGAACGGAAACATAATAATTATCCATTACTTATTTTCATAAAAAAGTTTATTTTTTCGAAAAAGTGGGACGAACCACCTTTTGGAAACAGGCCACACATTTAAAAATGAAAACGAAATTGAGAATCTTCTTATAAATAATAGAGGCTTTAGATTAGATCATTTAGAAATATTAGAAATTAATAAATGGCTGAAAACTAATCAATTGATTAGTAAACACTTATTCATTTGATATATTCTTCATCTCTGTGACAACTTGTCAATCTCTCGTACCCCCACCACAATTACAGCCATGCCCCCGTTAAAATACTAACTTGTTTATCATAATAAGTAATGGATAATTAATGTGCATCTATACTGACAATGATACAGTGGTATCAAAACCGGTAGATGTAAAATTACTCCAAGTTGTTTATACAAAACTTTCAGTTAATTAAAAATAATAAATACGTCCAACCACAAAGTTAACATTATAAACATCAAAAATAATCTTCATTCTTTTGAATAGATTATTAAAAGCTAGAAATGCTTAATTCTTATTTTAAATGCACAAAACTATTCAGAATTCGCCCACTAGAAGATGAAAATTAGTTTGTCATGTTTTCCAATGGCAGAATGCCTTAAAATATTATTGTATGCCAATTAGGCGCACTGAGAGTGAAATTTTGGATGCAACGGAATATTTTCACACCATGAAGTCGCAACTCAGTAATCAAAAACATCTTAACAGATACGAGATTAAGATGTCCGGAAATGGTATTCTGAAACTTGCACATCCTCAGGACGTTTTTACCTTTGTTCATTTTCTATTTTCTATATTAAAAAATTCATAATGTGGCATTATGGTGATTGAATAATTTTTATCATCTATTTTTAATGCAGGAAAATAAAATTCGGTACATGGGCACTGCATTTAATGAGCATTAGAATTATATGTTGACACTGCTGGCGTCTTTTTGTTTACCTTGTAGAAGTTCTGCGAGAAGCGGCTGATGCCGGCGCTGAGCTCGCGCTCCTGCTTGGCCGTCCTGCTGGTGGGGGTGGTGTGGGCGAGTGCCACGAGGAACACGAGGAACAGTACTGAAATAATAGAATAAATGACAATTTCATTTATTTTTCAGTGCTGTACATTATTTTACGTTAAATTTTACTATGCCTGTTTTACTTGTAAACTCTGTGTTGAGGCAGACTAAGTTTACAATCAGAACTTACTTAGATAAAAATTGCGATACACGGAGTACCTACTCGAGGCCTCCGAGGTCACCAAATAATAATGACGTAGAAATTTACGCCCATGTAAGGATGCAAATATGACGTGGTCAGTATGGACAGTAAATTCTTATAAAACTAGTTATATCTATCGTAAAGTCGGGCCCATATTAATTGAAGACTGCGACCATAAATCATATTGTTAGTAGGGATTCGCAACGCTGCAAACCTTAAGAGTATATACAATCTATAGAGGGATAACTACACATTTTACCAAACCTGTACCCGAGCTAAAAAAGAGCTTACTCGGTTGAAACAATATGGTAACACATAAGAGAAAAAGGGACAAAAAAGATCACCCGGTCGAGTACGTCTTTAATTGCTTTGTAAGCGTTCTTCTGCCCTCATTACTAAAAATGAGGGCAGAAAGCAATAAAGCTGTCAAATTTGTTCTCCGTATTTTGGATAATAATTGTGTAAAATTGATATGTCTTCTTGTGCAGTGAAGGGGTGTTCTAATAGTACTGGAAACGGGAAGAAAAATATCAGCTATCAAATATCACAGGTATTTTATCAAGAATATATAAATTTTGCTTTTATACGTTTAATTTCATAATTTGAACAACAAACCAAATGCAAACATTTAATGTTTTTTAAATAAATCCTAGAATGTTTATTTTTGAGTGATTTCATTTCTCAAACAATTCGGTGAATGCTATTTTGATGATGTTTTCGATCACTCAAATCAAAATGTTTTTATGAATCAATTAGTGTATATATTATAGATATCTCACAGAGACGAAACTGTATTAATTATGGGAAAGTAGGTATAGAAGTCATTTGGGTGTAATAGGACTTATGACCTATCTTTTTATGGTTGGCTTAAGTGATCACTTTACACAATTGTAACATTCGCCATTTCCACCCATGATAGAATATACCATGCTTATTCATTTTTTTGGAAGTTGTATATATGTTCAAATTGCGTGGAAAGCTTTCATATATGAGTTGTAAGCGCCTTTTCCACGCGGCCTGTACAAAGCCATTTTCATTCCCCTAAATCCCCACAGATGTCGCTAATGAGAAAATCTACATTGATTTTTTTTTTTCCACGCAATTTGAACATATATACAACTTCCAAAAAAATGAATAAGCATGGTATATTCTATCATGGGTGGAAATGGCGAATGTTACAATTGTGTAAAGTGATCACTTAAGCCAACCATAAAAAGACAGGTCATAAGTCCTGTGTACACCCAAATGACTTCTATACCTACTTTCCCATAATTAATACAGTTTCGTCTCTGTGAGATATCTATAATATATACACTAATTGATTAATAATGTCTCTGTGACATAAATCCAGCACTGTTCTGAAAGATTTGAACAAACTCAAAATATTCTGTTTTTATGAATGTTCAAGCAATAGCCGACATTTTAAAATAGATCCGTCTCATTTTGTCTCCTTTAAAAATTCTGAATTTTTACGGGTAAAAAACAGAAGGTACTACATTGTATGCCTCTAACTAAGCTGAATATGGTATTTTTATGGCATAAATGCACAAAATCTATGGTGCCGGCAGGGCCGCGCTAAAATATTTTTGAACATTAAATTTTAGAATAAAAATTATTTATTATTTAAAGTATTCGGATTATGATATAATTATTTTGTAGGTGATTGGAAAAGACCTGTATTCTCGGGGAATCATTTAAAGTTTTCTGCGTACCTGAGTAATGTTAGCGTATATTTATTTATCCAATTTAAAATTACCAAATGGAGTAAAAATTATTCGGTCTAATAAAAAAACGGTGTTTTTGGGTTTTCGAATTCGTATAGAAAGTTTACAATTATTAGTTAAGACGTATTTAATGTCAGAGTCCCCAGGGTTAAAATATCTAACGATGTACAAATTCAATTAAGACCATATTGAATTATTTTTTGGAGCTATACATGGGGGATATAATAACAACCCAACCGTTAGCCAATTAGTCACTTACAAGGAATTACTTATACGCGCAGAAATCAAAGATAATGTAAATGGAAACTGCATACCTTTATCTTCAGGTAGTTTGTATATACTCTAAGCTGCAAACGTTATGTCGAAAATTTTCTACCTGCAAAAATATGTTCAGTCGATGTGTCACTTTGCAGAGTGTCTTTCGAGCGCTCTGATTGGTCAACGGTTTTTGTTGTAAATACAAATGTCGCTTATTATCCCAATTATAATAATTTCGTTGTCTGTCCGCCCGTCCGCATTACTTCGTATAACAATTTTTTATTTCGAATTTTTTTATGATTTTTTTTTTTTAATATTTTTTTTCAAAATTTATTTTTTCCAATTTTTATTTTTACGAATTTTTTAAAATCAAATAAATAAATACTTATTCCTTGGGAACCGACATGCAAAAATTAACGTCATTTTTGACGGGTTACAGCCAGTTTTTATTAACCTTTGTTATTTGATAACTAAAGTTACTTTTGAACCATGGTTGAGGTAAGCTAGAGGCTTTGTTTAACAACATTAACTGATCAAGTTGAATGACGATATTAATGTTCAAACTCGCGCAATGATCTAAAATACATTTTTTGTTATTTTAGCTATACTATACAAAATCACAAAAAAAATGTTTTTAAAATATTAGAAATCAGCTTGTTTTGCACTTTTTTTTGTTCATCCTAAGAGTTCAAATATTACTAATATTAAAGCCTATATTGCGCCATCGTCATAGAAATATTGACGTTTAATATTGAAACGCGTACACAAATAAGTACGTTCGATCTATTTTGTCTTAGGATATTATAACGATGTTGTCATTTATTTAACAGAAAATGGTTGCGGATATTTTGTACGAACCGTATGTTTTTCCGAGAGACGATTCTCGAGGTTTCGTTGAATTCTTATTCAACGTCATCAGGAGGACGACCTGTACCCGCGTTTGATTTATTTGCTATGTTATAATTTATTTTTGATGAAACATAAAGCAATCTGCAATTAATGAAGAATGAAGAAGAAGAATTAAATAAATAAAAAAACTACTTAAACTTATGACATTTATTATAAAAAATATTTTTACGTGCTGTACCTACATTACATTTTTCCTCGAAATATATTTTTTATTATGTACGAGTATAATGCATGAAATATTTTTAAATACTCTCGGCTTGTCTTTTGTAAAACGTAATTTATGTCAAACATAATAATTTTGTTGTCTGCCTATCTGTCCGTAACTTTCTGTAACGTCCGTAATTTCGTTCAAATTCACAGCTAAAAAAATGAAATTACACGGCTGGAAGCAGGGCGCGAACCTCGGACGCGCAAATGCTAGCGACATTGCTTCTCCGTGGACCAGCCAAGATATACTATATATACTAGGGCTTAGCAAAGACGCGAACCTTTTCAAGTTACGTGATTTTTTACGAGTGTACAGCTAGTTGAATATTAAAAATTCATTCGCTTTTTACTCTAGTCAAATAAAACCATTATAGAAATTTGAAAATTGCATTTTTTTAAAGATTATTATAATTTTAAAATAAATGTTCAATATTCCATATATGTTACTGTAGTGATAGCATAGTATTTTAAAATAAATTAAAAATATAGAAAAAAATGCAAATTTTGATGTCGCCTATATCCGTTGACGTTTCGCTTTAGTGTAAAGAATATTTTCCATTAAAAATTGAAATAAGAAAATTCCCCCAAAGGTTTTGTTGTAATAACCAAACGCAAGAAACAAAATAAAAATCTCAATATATTAAAATAATACGAATCACAACAGGTTTGTTAAAACTTCACAATAAAGTATGGCGCGGTATAACTGGTTTGAGGTTCTTACCTGAAGTCATGTTGCTGAAGGTGTTCATCTTTGACGGCGGCTGGAGCTAGACTGTAGCGATGAGTAACGCTCTGTACTAAGTACTACAATGTAGTACTACATTGTACTGAAGCGTACGCTACACACGTTTTTAATCGCACATTTACTTCATTTATAGTCCTACATAGTACAGAGCGGACCCATACCACAGTATAATAAAGCATACAGTATGTTGTCTCGGCAGTGTCCTTGAAATAAATACCTACGGCCGCTTGGTACTTAAACTTGGTTAAACACGCACCAGGGCTGCTCATCGACTGACTCTTTATGGTTTGGGGTGCCATAAATTGACGTAAATGTATGCGTGGGAGCGACGTTACTGCAGCCCTGCGGCGACCGCGCATACCGAAGTATATCGAGATTTCGAAGGGCGTCGTTTCGGCTGTTTGTATGAAGATATAATACAATATGTTTACTATACTGTGCCCATACGGTCGCGTTCATATTTGTATTTGCGGCGGCGGCGCTCCTGTGCACACACTGCACATGTGCGAGGCTCGCACGAAACGCACAATGTAGTGGGAATCGAATAGCACATTTTGAATTTTCAGCAAAATGAGTACAGGTCAGTACAGGAGCGTCGCCGCACATACAAATATGAACGCGACCATTAAATTTTAAGTGAATGGGTCAATGGGTACATTCAGTACATTGTATTAGCCTATTATAAAGGTTCAACAAAGGTACCTTTTTGTACTCGCACTATATTGAGTGATTAGTTGATTTTTTGGTATTTCGTAAGTTGTTTTTTTATTTTAATTATCGGTATTTAATTAACATCTTTGAATTAGTGAAACATTTTAATAACAAACGACGAGTGTTTTAGTAAGTTAAAAAACATATTTTTTTGGATGCGGTTTTTTAAACGTTTAAAATCTATTTTTATCAATGTGTACGCGACTTTTTACATAAACATTAAATTTGTTTATAAACATTTTTAATTCATTGCAACTCGTATGTTAATTTTAGCATTCTATGTTAAAACATTGTTTTTAAAACTCTTGTGTGTTTATTTTTGTTTCCAGCTTTAATTAAGTATAAATTTAATTAATTAAAGATTTAAGGTATATAAATACCTATATTGTATATGTATATACATATACACGTTGTAATATATCATAGTATTATAACGCGCACGTTATAATATAATATATTATAAATAAGGATCAATTATATTGTAAATAAACACGACATCAAAAACTAGGGTAAAATGTGGCATTCATTCGTGTTCGCGCGTCGCGCCCGCCACAAGCGGTGCTCGCGGCGAAACGTCAAGGACGACTGTTCGGAGTATCGGAGATCAGAACGGCGAACGCTCGCCGCACGCGAGCGATGGGTCCGCTCTGTACTAAGTAGGACTACAAATGAAGCGAACACATTGTAGTGTTCAAATTGGTGGACGTGTGCGTGTTGAAGTCTTCATTCTGAAATGAAGTCTTTCCCTTCGCTACTAGATTGGGGGGGCAGGAGGACCCTGAGGAGGAGCAGAGGTCGTCAGTCCTGGTCAGAGGAAAACATCACCTGGTGGTCCGTTAATACTCACTTTAAATAATATGATATTAATTATATTGAAAGGTGCCATAAAAATATACTAAAAAATTTCTAGTATGATGATTGTGATATCTGCAACCGATGGCTTACTTCACAATAGGTCCTCAGGAATGCTGAAGGTTTTGTATACACTGTTAAATTTATCGTTTTCAAAAATATATAAATTCATTATTTCAGTCATCTGTATTGCATCATCCAAAAAACCATGAATATTTTTCAAATTTTATATTGGTTGCTGGCGCACCATTCGCCGAATGGTGCGCCAGCAAGCCATAAACCAAGTTTTTATTATACTCCCTTTCTTTGTAAAATATAACAACAATTAAAGACGAATTAAAACATATAACATAACACTAAACTTACAGTAATTTAATATATTTCTAAAATGTCACATGTTTTGAGCTTTGATAAGACACTTCATGCTTTGAAGATTAAATTCTAAAAACATTTGTCAGTCAATTTAGATTTTCGACATTCGTAGTGAAGTACCTATTATGTATACCGACGGAGTAATTCAAATTTATAAAATATTCCGCGACGTTATCGGGCCGCCGTTGCTAATAATCAAACTTTTCTAATGATTCCAATTTGAAAAAACCAATAAAATTTCTAAAAATCCGAAATTATACTATAATTATTAATTTTTTTTAACGAAAATTTGATAGATCTTCTTGATTGTCGCCATGAGTCTACTTGCCAAGTTTCAGTTCGATTGAATCACGGGAAAAGGGTCACAAATCGATCCAAAGTTTTTTTTTGGCGGCAAGCCGGCAAGCAAGCGTGACAAAGAGAAGTACAACGCTTCATTGTGATCAAGGAGAATCATTTATTTCTTTTGTAGCGACTCAGACCAGATCCGATCAAGAATTAAACATGGGTAATTAGAGTATTTCATGAATAAAAATGAACTTAGAGAATAACAAGTAGGTAAATCAAAAAATAAATTGATGACATGCTTTATACGCCTTCTTGTATATATTTATTATCGATTTTTAAAGTCACCCACGCAGTATCCAAATTTAAGCAGCTTATTCAAATTTAAATTCTAAACATTACGGCTAAACGCTTCATAATTATGGAAAATTATAAATTTTAAATGGCATGTCCCCAAACAGCAATTGTATGCTGGTATAAGGGGACAGAAAATAAAGTAAAATAAGTGGGTACACATTAAATATTAGCACATTGATTTGTTAAGCAATTATCTCCTCACCTTTTTTTGTTCAGCTGTTTATTGAATAGTTCAACACTATTTAGTTCCTTTATGCAATTGGGGATTCCATTATATAGGAAACCATATCTCTCTCTATTAGTCCGCGGTATATCACTTCTTATATAGTCTTTTGTTCTTGTGTGTTGTCTATGTACGTCACTGTTCTGGTAAAGGATGATATTTGCTTTTAATAATTTATTCTTTATTTTATAAGTCATCTTGAATAATCATCATGACTTTTGAATTGAATCATAATGACCAAATCGTGAAAATGATTAAGTAATGTATAGTCATCCACTTTACGTAAATGTCGAAAGCTTCAGAGCTCTAGATAGCCGGGAAGTTGGTGAAAAATTAATTATTTATTCCACCACAAACAACGGGCAAAAAAGTTAAATAAGTGCATGTTAAAATTTTAAAAATTATGCCTTGTGCCCAAGAATTTTAAACAATTCAATAAAAGCGGGTAAAATTTTAAATCGGATAGAATTTTATTGTTAATCTTCCGCTGGGCATCGACTTGATATTTCTTTTGCAACACATGTTGTTTATCTTTAGTTTAGAACCCCTGAGAGATGTTTAAATACATGAGTTCAAGGTTAAAAAGAGCGCCTGCCTGGGTTGCGAATAGGAAAGGGGTGGAAAGGGGGGTAATAAACAGATAAAATTTACAATATTGTTATTATTAGCTGTAGAGGAAAAGTCTTACTTAAACTACATAACTGATATTACCTTTCAAGAGTCTTGAACGCTCTTACGCCTTATTGATGGAATTGGATTCAGGACCAAAATACATCCAACTAGCGTCGTAATACATATTTCTTGAGGGTATGCGATGCATTCAATAAACCGATAAGATTATTGGATATTGATCCATTCGAGTGCAGCCACACAAGACTAAGAAAAATTTTGAGTGCTGAATTTTTTTCTACTTAATAATTAAGTCTCTTTTTCTCTCGTACATTCTTTTTGTATTATTTTTAACATGCCTATGTTTTTCTGCTAATAATTAAGTTTCTTTTTCTTTTGTTTACATTTTTAATTCTTTCTTGTTATATAACTTGCCCAAGTTAAATTCATGACATATTTATCATTACTAACATATTTCTAAATGTGGAGACCTGCAATTGGCCATCTACATTATATTAATGTTTTCTATGCTTTTTTGTTGTGCTGTTGGTCTTCCATGAATATTTAAAAAAAAATTGAATTAAAATTAGAAAAACGAAACCATGAATATTACTTGGAATTTTATGCTTATTATTTATAGTGAAACTTCTTTGGGCAGGTTAGGGTAAATTCAAATGGTCGAATGCGACCATCTAATCGCAAAATTAATTTCATAAAAGATTTATTGACAAAATCAGATCGACAGAACTTTATTTTGCTCTTCTGTAAGATTAGGCATAATAACTAACTCCCTTTTGGCTTTCTACCCTCGATATACTTTTATTTTAACTATATAAATAAAAATGTAAATATTCGTTTGTATAAAATCGCTTATCTCTGAAAGTTCCTCATCGATTGCTTTGAAATTTTGGCACAACGTAGCATTCGAATACGAGGATGTTTTTTTATACCTACTTTCTTTTTATACATATACTATTTATTTATATAAATAAAAATTTTAATGTTAAATGTATTTCAACTATTGCTTTGAAATTATGACACTACATTCCATTAGAATTCGCATAAACTATTTTAAGAAATCAAAGGTGCCGGTACCTATCCTTTTAATATTGATAAATATTTAGATAGAGGTACCCAACATTTTCCAAATTTAAATTTTTTGATTACATTCGATCGGTTGTCGTTGCTTAAATAAAAAAAACTGAACCGATGAGAATGTGCACTTCCGAGCTTAATAAAAACCTTTAATATCGCATTCTCATCGTATCTTATATTTACTTAATATCGCTAGTAAAACAACAAAAAAAGTAACAGCTAGTATTAAATAAAAGATATTTTCTCACATACATGGCTTATATACATAGATGAAAAAAATTATTATGATTAAAAAATGAGAACCATGTATAATAATACTTTCGTTTTATATTAATGAGTTCTGTTTTAATTTTATGTGAACACGCTAAACGCGATAAAGTAAAAGCTAATTTTCTTCAATAGCTCTTTTTTTATCATTAGCTGGCTTAGTAACTAGTTCAACTGCCATACCTACGCGTGGCAAATATCTATATCAAGAGTGCAGCTCTTCTGGTGTCTTGCCTTTGTTGCGGACTTTTAGCAGGTCCTGTTGCTTTTTAGAAAAGGGCAGAAGAGCATCGTAGGCTTTCAGATGCTGGTGGACCGGTGGCAGGCCCCATCCGGAGATAAATACGAGTACCTATATTTGTGTAAGATTCCCTGTGATTCAATGCATTCTGAGAAATTTCTTGAATGCGACCTGTTATAAATTAAAAAGAAAAGCAATATACCAGCGAGGACATAACACGTGATCGGAAATAAGTGCGACCACAGACGTGCGAATATTCAACAGACGAGTATAAAGTGTTCCATACACGAGTGATTAGTGCGAGATATTGTGGATTTAAGAATAGGTCTTCAGTTTAATTCAAAAGTTCAAGTAAATTAACAAAACTTTATTTAATTTCAAATGTTTCATATGGCCCTTGGCCACAATACCGTGACAATATTGTCACGAGATATTAAAAACCTATCCCGAGATTCTCGAAATTTATCACTCGGTTGAATTGTCTTCGACATGCTTGTCTTCGACAAGATTAACACGCTTGTGATAAATATTGGTGAAAGGTTACTATGGTTGTGTTGTATTGCTATGTGCTAACCCAACCCAATCTCCTCTTAATTTCAACACCATTTAACGTGCAGCTATTAATATATAATTCTATACTTACGGATCTATTATCAAATGATATTATAATTACCATTGTGTGAAAACACATAACAACATCTTAATTTATTAACAGCTATTAATGTGTAATATTCTGCTTAAGTCATTTTCAATTTGTGACAAACATACATAACAACATCTTAATTGTCAAGTTGACCTTCCTTAACGGACATGTCAACTTTTAGGGAATTAATGAAATCACTAATCAAATCATATATATAGAGAACAATTAGATCCAATAAATCAGAGATTTACGCATAGTGGTCAGATTCACTTCGCCTGTGTTTTGTTTACTCCGGGAAGTTTATACCCTTCTCGTAATAATTGTGAAGTACTTATTTTTATATACTAAACTGTTCATTTTCTGCCTGTACCTGTAAAGTTACAATACAAAATCTTCTACAAAAATCCTTCTTGTGTTTCATCCTTCCTGGCCATAACAGTATAGTGTGGTGAACATAGTAGTGTAGTGTTCGCCCTGACGAGGAGACGGGTACGTCTCGAAACCGGTAGACCTAAAATCTGGTAGTAGTTTATACTAATTTAACGAACACTCTGTTAAATAATAGGCTTACAATAATTCAAGACGAGTGAAGTTAGCGCACGGCGTACTGAACGAAGGTCGGCGAAAGAGTGAGGTGGTGGTACGGCGTGATGCTTGTCGGTACGAGAATTGTTATCGATTATCGCAAACTTAATAACATAACAATTGGAGACGCATATCCCCTACCCAACATTTCAGATATCCTCGACCAACTCGGTCAGTCAAAATATTTCACAACTTTATATCTCGCTTCAGGGTTCCATCAAATCCCCATGGACCCGAAAGATTCCGATAAAACTGCTTTCACTACACCATTAGGACACCATCAATTTAAAAGGTTACCATTTGGAGTAAAAGGAGGTCCCCCATGTTTTCAAAGACTTATGAATAACGTTCTAGCAGGTTTACAAGGTATTAAATGTTTTGTCTATCTTGACGATATCGTAATCTACGCAGCATCCCTTCAGGATCATAACATAAAACTAGAGGAAATATTTAACAAACTTAGAATACATAATTTAAAGTTACAGCCGGATAAATGCGAGTTTATAAGAAAAGAAGTCGCTTACCTTGGACATATTACCTCTGATGAAGGAGTTAAACCTAATCCAGATAAAATTCATGCAATAGTAAATTATCCAATTCCCAAATCACAGCGCGATATAAAGGTTTTTCTAGGACTAGTAGGATATTATCGTCGTTTCATTGAAAATTTCTCTAAAGTAGCACAGCCTTTAACTAAATTACTTAGGAAAAAAGTAGGATTCCACTGGGAAGATGAACAAGAAAACGCGTTCAATTATCTTAAAAATAAAGTCTTACTAAACCAATCTTACAATTTCCCAACTTTGAACTGGAATTTAATCTAACGACAGATGCGTCAAATACTGCGATTGGTGCGATGCTCTCACAAGGACCATTAGGTAAAGATTTACCAATAGCATACGCTTCACATACATTGAACCGAGCCGAACCGAAGCCGAGCAAAATTACGCAACAATTGATAACGAACTTTTAGCAATAATTTGGGCTACCAAGCACTTTATCTTTACGACAGAGATTTCAAACTCATCACTGACCATAGACCATTGGTGTGGTTAGTAAAAGCAAAATATCCATTGCGTTCTCGTTGGAGACTTAAATTAGAAGAATACAACTATGAAATAGTACATAAGGCTGGAAAATTGAATAGTAATGCTGATGCATTATCCCGTATCGTAGTACCCGAACAAAATGTACTGAATATCTCTTCAAACCCTGAACCCTACTCCTATGAAGATTTTATCAAAACATTTTATACAGATCGACAATTATTTATTTCAAATATAAAAGAAATTGATCATAATTTACTGACACACAAGGATAATATAGTTCACTTTATAAGTAATAATAAAGAAATGTGTCAAGATTTATCCAAGGAAATAAAAGAACTAATAAATAATTACGACACGATAGAAGCAACTAAAAATAATTTTTTTGATTTTTTAACATCAGAATATAAAAATAAAATAATATACCACGTAATCATAAAACATAATTTTTGGGATAAACCCTCTTATAAGGAATTCTTTATCGCCCTACAAAATTTTAAAATTTATGCTCATAAATAAAAATATTACTAGTTTTTCCATGCCATCATATTTTTATGCAGGAATAGAAAACTTGAATTGGAATAAAATAAAATAAATTATAAATTATATTTTATCTAACACACCTATTAACGTTACCATATGTCATAATAAAATAATAACTCCCGAAACCGAACAAATTCCTAAAATTCTTCACGAATTCCACGATAACTCTCGGAGGACATTCTGGGATTCATAGAACACTAAATAGAATCAGAAATTATTATAAGTGGCACAAAATGAAATCGGATATTAAGAAATACATAAAAAACTGTGTAGAATGTCTGAAAAACAAAATTTCAAGAGAAAAGAATATTCAACCATTAGAATTAACTACTACATCGAATAAACCATTTGAAAAATTAGCCCTCGACATTGTAGGACCGTTACCAATGACAGAATCCGGAAACAAATACATACTTACCATGCAAGATGACTTAACAAAATTTTCTAGAGCTATAGCCTTACCTAATCACGAAGCCGAGACAATCGCAAGGAACCTATTCGAGAAATTTATTAGCATTTTTGGATTACAAGATAAAATTCTAACGGATCAAAGCGCGGATGATGAACATGTGGTGTGGTGTGGATGATGAACGAGCGTGTGGTGAACATAGTAGTGTAGTGTTCGTCCTGACGAGGAGACGGGTATGCCTCGAAACCGGTAGACCTAAAATCTGGTAGTGGTTTATACTAATTTAACGAACACTCTGTTAAATAATAGGCTTACAATGATTCAAGACGAGTAAAGTTAGCGCACGGCGTACTGAACGAAGGTCGGCGAAAGAGTGAGGTGGTGGACGGCGTAATGCTTGTCGGTACCTCGCCGGTCGCATCGGGCTTCTCATTGGTGGATCGTCTCGAGCGTGATTGGTTTATTTGCACGCTGGAGGGACTAGCGTCCGGGCAGGCCTGGATGCTCCACACCAATAATATTCATTAATTTGCTTTTGGAGACATACACTTGAATATGTGGGAAGAAATGAATTACCAGGGAATAAAATTTATTTTTATTGAGGTGCAGAGATAATAAACAGTACACAAGACTCGTTGTTAATTTTTTTTATTAATATCAGGTTTCAAATATATTTTTTTGACACCTTTAATAAGTTTTGTATGCAGTGATATAGTTATAGCATTACAATTATTACCACATTTAATATGTGACTGTAGAAAAATTATAAAAAAAATTATACTACGCCCACGAGTGTCATTCGTTATGGCACTATAATAAAGAATTAAAGAAATATAAAAATATTTTTTCATTCTTCTTTTCGAATAATAATAATAATTTGATTTAAAAATTGTTAATAAGGGCGAAGGGGGTAATGGAACCAAGTCTCCAACGCCAAAATCTGAAAAATTAAAAATATATTAGTATTGGATTTAAAAATGTATGTCACGATAAAACATTTGATGGGAGATAATTTTTTATCAAAAAAATTTCTGCACATATCGTACCCCGAAGACCTTTTAAAAATATGCTTTTGAGTTGAGAATATCACATTTTTGTACATCGCTAGTTCTACTACGAACAAAAGATCATCTTTGTGTGACTTTTCATTATTGTTTTACAATGAAAGATGATTCTTTTGATTTTAATATTCTTTTTTTGCAAGAATATCCCTATCAAAATGCGGTTATTTTATTATAAGAAATTTGAAAACAATAATGTTATTTTGTCAGGTTAATAAACAAAAGAAATCACTTTTAATGATAACAGTACTATTTGTAATAAGATACACTTTTTTTTCTCAGAATTTTCTCAGAATGCATATCTTGAATAGTCTTGCATTGGGGGCGCGATAGATCCATTAGCAGGCAAAAGCGCTTAAGTCGAAAAAAGGTTTTTATAAAAAGCATGAGAAGTTATTTTGCGATTGATATAATCGAGACAGACAGTCAGATCAAGAATCCGGGCTACCGAAATTAGTAGAATAGAAGGAATGACATTATTAGACCGAGTGAAAAGTACCAACATATGGGTCCCTGGAATATCCTCGCAATGAACTATTTCTACACGTAGAAAGTTTCAATTAAAGTAACTTGGACACTTCTTGCAAATGCCAGAGGAGTTGCCAAGATAAATCTTTTTGGATAAACAGTACCAAAGCGACCAAGACAGAGAAAATAGATGCGCCTGAATGAAAGGATAAAGATGAATGATGATAATGATGCTACAAAATATATATTTTGAGCCTAAAACATGTGTTTTGTTTCTATATAGGTTATGCCTACTACGTACAGTAGAACTATAAGAGTATCAAGAGAGATATATGTTTATGATAAAAAGGGGTTCTCTTTCCAAAAATTTCATTTTTAAGCCCAAAACTGACTTAAGGGCTTTTGTCTACCAACTCGTTATGAAATAGAAAGGTTTTTAGATGGAAAATCAGAAAGTTTTCTCTGAATATTTAAATAAAAATATAATTATGGACATTCAAATCAATATTACTTTATTTAAAATAAAATTTTTTTTCTTAAAAGTGGCATTTACAAAAAAGAGAAAAATGTATGTATTTTAATTGAAACAATGCATTTTTATTATATTTTAACTGCTATTTTTACGCTTTATTGGCAATGCCGTGCCTACCATCACCACGGTAGTAACACGTGGAAGACCAAGAGTACCTACTAGTTTTCGAACCAAAAAACATATTATATGTAGAAGTGGTACAATATATGTATTTGAGATATACATTGCGTTTTTTAATCATAATTTTTATGACTTATTACTAAAGTGCATATGAAAAGACACAATTTAAAAAAAATTAATTTAAAGTATTTATCAGCAATGGTTAGAATTATTAATAATTAAAAATAATTTTATTATAAATTTAGTGCATATATCTTTTAGATATTTTTAGTTATTATGATCATTTAGAAAATAAGTAACCCCACCAAACATGCAAAGCAAATATTAATAAAGCGTCTGTTAAATATTTAATGAAAAATCGTTACCCAAGTATTAAATATAATTAAGTGTAGTGGTTAATGGAATGAAATATTGTTTGTGTTTGCGTGTATGTTTATTTCTCACCGGAGAGAGGCTCCGGGAACAAGTGAAAATGTGCAAGTAAAAATAATAAATAAAATCCGTGGACGCGCAGCGGAGGTCCGCCCGATCCACGTCGAAGGTCCGTTCGAGACGGAAGCGTAGCGAGGACTGGCGCTGGTTGTGGCTGAGAAACTTCTCCAGCGATTTTGGCTTATCTGCATACTCTCTGTAGTCTGGTCCATACAGGAATGCACGGGGAGCTCGAATTCCGATCTCCAGGAATAATTTACACTCTTTTTCAAAAACTTCATATGCCTCACCACAAATTTTTAATTTTTTATTTATTTCGTTTAAATTTATACATATAAATGAAGGTAGTTGCTTCACTAGACAAGGTCTGTTCTGAAGCAACTACCTGTACAGTTTTTTTTTTAAGTTTAGACATTAGCAAGACTACATATAAGAAATAAAGTTTATATATTGCACGTAAGAAATAAAACACAAACAAAAAAACTATATATTAGAGATTACACTTTTAAACATTGTATATAAGGAGTAAAATTATTCAAACAGAAGCCAACAAAGCTTTTACCAAATGGAGGCAGACTACAAAACGAAAGCAATGTGTCATATGTGACAGCTTGAATTCCATTGCAAACATTTTTGTGACTACATTAATATGGACTGTATTGATATGGCTATAATAATATGGATGACACATTGCTCTCATTTTTTGTCCTACCCACACCAAAGAGCCACCTTGTTATTTCCTGCTTGAATTCTTTTAACACCTTAAAACCCTTTTCATCTAATGGCAGGTTATTGTACATTCTTGGAGCACAAAATAAGAAAAATCTCTGTCCGAACTTTGTGTTCATTCTCGGCACCGTGAAGTTTCCACTTATCTTTCTCCTTGTATCCCTGGCCTCTGAACGTGCTAATTATAACTAAAATTAAAATAAATGAGGAGCTCATTTTTTATTAAATTAATAGTTGCTCTATTTCTATCCTCCAGCCACTTGCGTTCATTACTGAAAAATTTATTTCAGTAAATGCTGAGGCGGCGGTAACAGAAAGTAGATACGAGACAATTTTAGTAATATTTTTAAATTCTTCCGAGGTGTTTACTAACAAATGGCTCCACTTTTGGCCAGTACTCATTTCAAGAAAGTCTTTGTCTTCTGATGCGTTCTGAAACTCCATCATTGTGATTTGTTTGTGGCTGCGCTGCACTGAACGCCCTCTGACTAAATAAAAAAAAATTGCGTGAGCGTCAAAGTCTGAAACTTATAGGGTTTTGATGCTGAAAACAGTATTTTGTATACTTTATTTTTGTTCTGTTTTTAACAGTGTAGTTGGCAACTCTACCTGGAACATACCTGAACAGAACGCGCATGCGCATCTTACACTCCGCGTACTGCGCTCGCGTTCAGGTCTCTTAAAAGTGAACTTGTAAGAAACCCATGAACGAATGAATGAATCGAAACGTTATCTCACATGAAAATATTTTACCCATTAAAATGGTCACACCATCCTCCTGAAATGTTATCAAAAATGATTTCTATAATTTCACCACAGTTAGGCTAATATAACTGAACTAATTATTCGGTAAGATGATATTAACTGACACTACTTGAGACGAATACTTATAGACTAAGAGCGAGACTTGCGTCACAGTATCAAACCTGAAATACGTAAGAAGGTAAATATTATGATATTTGAATTCGGGGGATTTCGACAGATAACAGATAATGCATATACCTAAGTAAAGCGTAAAAATCACAAACCTAATTTCTTAATATGTTTAAAGGAACAGTACTATGCAACTCATATTAATCAAGACGTTTTTCGCTGGTCTTTACTACCGCGAGACTTTTTGGAACTTTTTATTCGGGCCACTATTTAAAAATATTGCCTGCTACCTTATATTTTAACGTTTTACTTAGACATTTTTTGCACACGTATTACCTGTTATCAGCCAAAATCCCCCAAACTCAAATGTCACAATATCCATTGTAATATCCAAACCTTCTTACCTAATATAGTGTACATTTAAAAAAAAAATTCAGGTTTGATACTCTAGGGTAAGTCTGGCAGTCACTGGACCCTACTTTGCGAAGAAATTCGAATTGATTCAAAATGTTACAATTTCAATGTTACCTTTCAATCTCTCTGTGGTACAGTTTCAAATTTACCAATAAAAATAATTTCTGCAGCCGTGTCTACATCGGATATAAGAAACAATTTAAAAGGATGATCTACGTAAAATTCTTCCTGTATGATGAGCATTCTGGTTTCAAATTCAAATTCTGAAAACAAGGAAAATATAAAACCACCTGACGGACATTGTAAAAATGAACTATCAACAGAGAAAGAAAAATAATAAAAAAACACAATATGTAATTCACGGGTGAGGAGCAAAAATAAACTGTTTTGTATTTTGTGTTTTTATCGAATCGAAACAAAAAACAAGTATTGTATTTCCATTCGAGTAATTTAATCTGTTCTGTTGCAAAATAGTTAATACTCGTTTTAATAAGAAACCAAATAATAATTAATACCAATTTTATAATTCTTGCATAAGAATTTAACATAATAATGAATTGGTTTAGCGATTTTTCATGCTTCCTCATGCTTTAAACAGTTAAATCGTAGTTCTAACATAACTTTTTACGTAAAAATGACACATAACTTAATTATTCAGTACCCATTCCGTAATCAGTAGAATATGAAATCAAATAATTAGAAATACCTATTTTATACCTTCGTGCATGAGGATTTCCATAACAATGAAGAAGTTTATCGATCGTTCATGCTTCTACATGCCTTATGATCTAGGGAGTGTTGTAGCTACCTAATTTATCAAGTTCAGAAACTATGCCGAGCCCTTATAAGCTCCTGCAAAGACAGTTTCTCCTTGAGTCATCAGTAGGAATACAAATGGACGGTCGGCTTTGAACAAATGCAATCTCTGATTCCTTCCACTACGCGCCATCATTATAAAACCTGGAAATTATTATAGACGACACGTCAGTACAGGTAGCGCAAGATACATCCATGGATTTCAATTTCAAAAGATTTTTATTAGCTTCGCTTGTCTGTCAGGGATTAGAAGAAATCTTTTGATCGATGTTTGACCCACTTCCTGACCAAAAATCGCTCTGAAAAATTTCAGAGCGACGTATTCCTGATGTCGATACAACAATCATTCATCATTTTTACTTTTTGTTAAATTAGTTTAAATGCTGGATGGATATATTCACTTATAAACAAATTTGGTTTATATTTTTCATTGATAAATTACGTATTTAGAAAAAAAAGTAGCGGAATTATGAATTGTCCTTCTCCGTGACAATCACATCGCCAGGGTTTGAGTGAAATGACAAAGTAAATTATTTTTCTTGTCAAATGATGTCTATGATGTCACGTATCGAAAAATACTAGAGTATTTTTATGCAAACGAAATCGTTTTGAAAATAATTTAAAAATTCAACAAAACAAAAAAAATCGTACATATTAATAAGATATGTATTTTTTTTTACGAAATTTGCCTCATAGTTTATGAGATGTCTGTCTACCAGTCCGAAAAGAAAAGTTTCGAGAAAAATAATATATTTCGTTTGAAATGAGAACATTGCTATGTATCCGTAAAACATACAATAAAGAAGTTTCAAGCTGACAATACTATATTTAACTTGGCGAAATTAAAATATAGATCTGTTGCGGTACTGTCCAATCCTGTGCCATGTACACATCGCACGGCCCAGAGATTTGTTTATATTAACACAATAAAAAATTTCGCGCCTTAAACAGGGACACGACGACGCTACACCAGTCGGGCCTATGCCATAACATCAGGCAGACCTGCGCCGCGTTAAATAACATTATTTCATTTCTTTGTGCATCTTTATTTGTTCCCGGGGCATATCTCCGGGAAGAAATAAACATTGACATCCAATCGCTCTTTCATTCCAACGACACGCAAACCATCCCTAAAGATCAAAATTAATAAACCAGTGAAAAAATTGATGAAATCTGTCAATATTTTAGCGCGGAATGATTGAACTCGGCTGTGACGTCACGCGTCCGCATAGTCGGGCGCCGAAGCGCGAGCCGCGATGTACACCGGGTACGAGAGATGACGTCTCGCGACTCCACCGGACGGAACTAAATTATTCATACAAAACGCAAATTTAAAATTATATAGCTTTGTTCCTTTTTGAGATATCTTAATTTTACTTACAGACTTTTGTTCCATTTTATTCAAATTTTCATTTCCATTCATTGAAAAAAATTAGGAAACTCTAATATTACGAAAGATCTGTAGGCGTTTTACGGTTACGCAATACAATTTTCGTACTAATTTTTTAAAAATAGAGATGCGAACACGGAATACGTGTCGCATCAACATTCTTACTATTGTCAAACTAAGCAAAAAGTCTATGCTATGAAAATAGGACTAACTTGCTGGTATCTTGGAATGGGGCTGAAACCACCGACCACCAAATCACTAGGCGAGTGTCATGACCACTACACCAACAATTATGTCTATAAAAGACCGCATGATGCTTTGTTTCTTTAAATAAACTTCATGTTCGGTGTGCAGTGTGTTTTGATTACAAAATAATTAAAGTTTATTTAAATAAATTAACAGAAGTCAATGAATGTTAATGAATCAGTGCAATTTGTGGAATGGGGGAAATAAAAGTTTAATTGATTTTCGGTGTTTAGTTCATTGAAATGGTGACAATAATAAATAGCATATAGTCTCCCTATTCTCATGATATTAACGTCCTTATTATATTGTCAATAGAGTCTGTCACGTAGTAGAAATCTTTAGAACGTTTTTCATCAATTTTCAAAAGCAGTTGTTGTCATTTGAATGAAATTGACAAATGATCTATCAAACATTCGAAGATCGCATCCATCCTTCTTTTCATTTGCAGTAAATACTTTCGCACCCACCACCTTTTTCGGCTCTTACGTTTCGATAAACTCGTTAGAATAAATAGATACGCAGCACTAATCATCATAACTCTTTTGAGCGACATTTCCGCGACAGGTGATATGTGAGTCCCGGTGTGTACACGTCAAATGACCGCGTCATTGTCCCCGAAACATGAGCGTAGATGTTGATGCGACATGCCGCGCGGAATGTTGCGCTGTTTGTCCTCTAGTGCATACATGACTTTACACCCGTCTTGAAAAGAAACGATCAAATTACGAAATTCCTCGAATTTAAAACTTCTAAAGTAAATTTCCAGCCTAAGCCATATTTATTTAGTCTGTACCTGTTCTGTAATCAAGTAGTTAATGATTTTGCGGCTGTAATGCAAAATGTGGCGTTGGGAGCTGTATGAAATATTAACAAATTTTCCGGTATAATTAAGTGTCCTGATTCCAAAAATGTCATAAAATAATCCGGCACTCTTATATTAAACGAGTAATTCCAATTTAAAAATCGCAATTATTTTCTTAGTAAGTTTGACAAACCAGCCTTTTCCTTTGAATTTTTACACGTATCTATGGATAAGCTGTGAATCATAGATAAAAAAAATATAAAGCGGACCATTCACTATTCTGCTCGGTGGACTGTCATATCTGATAGTGAATGGGCCGCTTAATAAGAACTCGCAAATTAGGTTGTTTAATTTTATTGCTCATTTATTTTTAGGTCACGTCATATTACGTTACTTTTATTTTGTATTTTGTAGTTGAGTGCATAATTTATTAAATACATAGTGAAAACCTTATTTAATAGAATTACTTGTTCAATTAAAACCGTGTGTGTAATGCAACATTATGTTTTATTGCCTTGTAGTACCTACTTTATCTTTGAATAAAATATCGCGTAGTCTATATTTCACATATCGTATGGATAAAATGGTTGATCTGTCAAACTTACTAAGGAAATCATTGCGATTTTTAAATTGGAATTAGTCGTTTAATATAAGAGTGCCGGATTATTTTATGACATTTTTGAAATCAGGACACTCAATTATACCGGAAAATTTGTTAATATTTCAAAGCTCCCAACGCCACATTCGGCTAAATCCAAGATAATGGTCCCATTGCATATGCAACGAAAATGATTATTTCACTATATTATTGAATGTGCTAATAACAAAATGAAAGATAATTTACGTTTAAAAAGTAAGTATTAAACTTTATATTACACTTTAAAGTTTCGAAAAATGCACTGCATATTTTGACATTTCATAGGCAATATATGAGGTTAGGTTAGGTTATAAGGTTTGGTTTGGTTAGGTTATTAGGTTTGGTTAGGTTAGGTTATTAGGTTTGGTTTGTTTAATTTAGATTACGATTATTTTAGTTAAATTAAATTAACAGGACATTAAATTATATAGTGAAATACTTATTTTCATTGTATGAACAACGGGACCATATTCTTGGATTATTCCCCACACTCTGCATTCACCACGTGGCCTGCTCGTGGCACGGAAACCCAATAATCAGAAATACCCGTTTCATACATTCATGCGTGAGGATTTGCATGACAATGAATTAATTTATCGATCGCACATGCTTCCCCATGCCTTAAGATCTAGGGTGTGCTGTGGCTACCTAATTTTTCATGTTCAGAAACTACTCTGAGCCCTTATAAGCTCCTACAAAGATGGCTTCTTCTTCTTGAGTCGTCAGGAGGAATATAAAAGGACGATCGGCTGTGAACAATTGGGATCTCTGATGCCTCCCGCTACGCCCCATTATTTCAAAACCTGGAAATTGTTATAAACAATACATAAATACAGGCAGCGCCAAATAAATCGATGGGTTTGTTTTCAAAAGATTTTTCTAGCTTCACTTGGCTCTCAGGGATTGGCTTGTAATCAATGGTTAATCCACTTCCTACAATCGTTCTGAATTTTGGCAGGGAGATGTATTCCTGATGTCAAAATAATAATCATTCATCGCGTTGACAAAATCTGTTAAATTATATTAAATACTGCCATTACTTTCTTGAACAAGCCGGTGACATCTGTCAGTTTGTATTGTATTCTTTTTTTAAAACTTCAACGAGCCAATAGGCCAAATTACTGAATTCGTTACATGACAAAAACACCCAAGCTTGAGTAAATCACATATATATTGTGACCTCACCGGGAATCGAACCCGGAACCCTCGGTGTGAGAAGCCATTGTCATGCCCACTGGGCTACGAGGGCCGCATTATTATTTAAAGTGACGTTTGAATTTTGAGGTCAATTCGAACGCAATTCGAATCGATTTCAAGATTTAATATGAAGAAAAGTAAAAAGTAAAAATAATGTTATATTTAAAAACAAATCACGCTTTCGTCAACCAATCTCCTATTGTTCGGATAACACTGATGCAAAATTTACACACGACTACTAATTATTAAAATGATTTTATTATATATAAATTATTATTACAAAAAAAACACAATATCACACACGGTTATAAGGCATGAAAATATTGCACATTATTGGACATATACAGTAGGAGAGTAACCAATCAAATATGTCTGAAATACGCCATTTGGATGCATATTTATATTAAAAATTAGACTCGGGGTGCGCTCTCCCGCTTGTGTCAAAATAAATACGCTTTTGACAGGAATTACCAAAATATCGTGATTTCAGATGTTCACAATTTTACTTGTTCATAAGTTGGCGAGTTTTGTATTTTACGTATTTAGTTGATCAAAAAAATTTTTTTTAAGAATTTCGGAATATTAAAAAAAAAAAAAAAGAAAACGACCCGGTTATTGCGACTCCGAATATTTGGGAGCCTACTGTACATTTATTTGACAAATTTCATTAAAGATAGCATATGTTTAGTATTTTTCGTTTTTAGATTTGTTTCTCACGAGAAGAATCTGGCATTTTATGTTACGACCCCCCCCTGTGGTTTGATCTGTGATTCCCAACCTGTGGTACGCGGGTGGATAGTTGGTGGTACCTGAAAAATAATCAGTAATGGCGGACATAAAAAGTAAAAAAAAAACCGTTATAAAAATATCATTTAAAATATTTTTCAATGCAATTTCATTAATTATTATTATATTTAAAACAAAAATTTCGACTGCGGCGCTGCTATAGATTTGTAAAAATAAAAATGTAAATTGTCCCGTTTTTATCGGAAGAATTTTTACATTTGCCGTGTTTAAATAATTTTATATACATATATTTACCTATATAATTTAATTTAATTCTACGTAATTTTTTTAAATAAAAATTATTTAAAAAAATAACGTCCTGGTTTTAAATTTCGACAAGAAATTAGCTTCGGCACCTTTTATTTAAAAAAAAAAAAGTGATATGTAAAGTTCAAATATCTCATTTTTATCAGAAAAAATTAAAAACTTTGGTATTTTTTTTTAACTAAAATAAATTGAGTCCTGGGAAATATAGTCACCCTATAAAATTTATAATGCAAAAAGAATAACAAACTTCTCGAAATACAATCATTTTTACGAAGTAGTACAATTAAGCGTGATGTACTACCAAGTGGTACGCGAGCCAAAAGAGGTTGGGAAACGCTGTGTTACGTGATCGTTGATTTCGTGGCCCACATTGCAGTGAAACAGAAAGGAGAAGAAACACCATCTTAGTGACTGTAATCATCTGTAACTTTCTTGATGGCGCGGCGCGGCGCGTCCCCTTTTATCCCATTTCCTCTCGCCATCTCCCGTCCCTTTCATGCGCTCAGACAGACGTCATCCATACACACGACGGTAGGTGTCACCGTACCTTGTGGCATCAAACAATACATTAAAATTCAAATATTTGTATGGCTCATACAACATTTGTTTTATTTTGGTTAATATTTATCATCAACAAATTATTTTAATGATTTTAAAATGGCGGAGTTATGTGCTGTCTTTGTAAAATGATGTAATATCTGGGTTTTTTTATGTGATGTAATGCGATTAAGCGTATCGAAAAAAAAATATTTTTTGTGCAAATGAGATCTACTCTATTTAGGATCAGAATTTAGAGTAAGAGTCAAGCAAAAAGCATAGATTTTTACGAAAACGGGTGTTTTGATTGGTGGAGAACGCATAAATCTATGCTTTTTTCTTAACTATTAATGTTACTCCTGATCAAACAACTGGCCCTAATTCGAATACCTTGAATTTCAAACTTGTAACTGCTCATCTGTATACCTATATAATAAATATTTCAGCTTGCATATCTTTGTGTTTGCAAAACTCGAAAAGTAGTCGGCGGATTGACTAGAAATTTTAATTATCTATACCGATGAAACTCATTGTCTGTCTGTCTTTTCTCTATACAAATCTACATCGTTTTTCCGATCTAACCCAAATTTTGCGTACATATTCTTTAGGACCCGGCGAGTAATATAGGGGACACTTCTCCCATCCCCCTTTATTCCTCTCCCTCCCTATGATTTATTTTACATGCCAATCTGTACCGTTCAACCGATCTGACCCAAATTTTTCATACTTATTCATGTAGATCCGGCAGGTAACATTGGCTGTATTTCCCCCTCCCCCTGACATATTTTCTCTACAAATCTATACCGTTCGACCGATCTGACCCAAATTTTGCATATTTATTCTTTAAAACCCGGCGGGTAACATATATTAGCGATATTCCTCCCCTACTCTTTCTTACCCCTGATATATTTTACATGCAAATCTGTACCGTTCCACCGATCTGACTCAAAGTTTGCATACTTATTCATTACGTTCCAACGGTACCATGGCAACATTTCCTCCCTGGACATCCCTTCCATCCCTGACTAAATTAAATGGAAACCTCGTTTTAAGAGATTTCGGAACCTTTTTAGCTAAATCCCAAACCCGGGAAATGCCGGGAACGAACAGCCAGTAGATTAAGCCATGTATTCACTAGGGGACAAATCGCGAAACATTCCGCGCGGCATGTCGCATCAACATTTAAGCTCATGTTTCCGGGACAATGACGCGGTCATTTGACGTGTACACACCGGGACTCGCATATCACTTGTCGCCCGATGAGGTTATGTTGACAGCTGCGTATCTATTTACACTTGCCGCCCGATGAGGTTAGGATAACAGCTGCGTATCTATTTATTTTAACGAGTTTATCGAAACGTAAGAGGAGATAAAGGTGCGAAATTATTTACCGCAAAGAGAAAGAAGGATGGATATTCTATGCGATCTTCGAATGTCTGACGGATCTTTTGTCAATTTCACTCGAATGACAACAACTGATTTTGACAATTTATTACAAATAATCGGGCCTTCCATAGCCAAGCAAGACAATATTAAGGAACGCTGTTGGCCCTCACATCATTTTATTTTTATATTCATGGTTTAAAGTGTGCCACAAAATTGTACGGCGATGAGTTGGAGAACAATAATTTCGTTTCCCCACATTAATGTCAGTTGACAGATACAACGCATGCGCATTCACTTGAAAACATACCACGTGATACTGACGCGCAGCCCGATGTCCCCGTGAGCTCGCTCGAGTACCGTGCGCATGGCAATATATATGTTGTGCGCGACGTCGCGGAACAATGCGCAACGTTGCAACGTCAAGTAGACTCTATGCCGCGCGTGATGTTGAGAGATAATTTGTCCCCTAGTGAGTACATGGCTTTATAAAACCAAACATTCAGAAACACCAATTTTATACCTTCGTGCACAAGAATTTACATAACTATGAATTGGTTTGGAATTCGTTCATGCTTCCCCATGCTTTGAGATCTAGAGAGTGTTGTAGCTACCTAATTTGTCGAGTTTGGAACCTATGCTGGGCCCTTGTAAGCGCCAGCAAAGGCAGCTTCTCTTCCAGTAATAACGAGGAATATAAAAGGACGATCAGCTACAAACAAGCCTGACTTCTGAACCCTCGCGACACGCCACTTCATTGAAAATACTGGAAATTGACAAAAAAAACATACATAAATACAGGTAGCGCAACACGGGTTGATTGGTTTGTTTATACATCCTTTTTTTAGCTTCACTAGTCTGTCAGGGATTGGGAGACATCTTGTGATCAACGTTCGACCCACTTCCTGTCCGACGATCGCTCTGAAATTTGGCAGAGAGACGTAGTCCGGATGACGATACAATAATCGTTCAAGGGGTTACACCATCCGGATATTTACAAAAACTTTTTTTTTAACTTTATATTTATTTATTTATTTATTTCAACGTTTACAAAACCTAATACAGTAATTTGATGTTGTACCTTATAATATAAAATGAGAGTAAGTAAAAGTAAGTATAAGATAATAAAGATAAAATATGTAGAATACAGAGTTAATATAAAATAACATAATAATGTAAAAGTAAGCATAAAATAACAGATAAAAAAATAATAATAATTACGGAGTTAATGTACAATAACAAAAGTATTAAGAAGAAGTAATAAATATATTCAAAAGTATGAAAAAGTTAACAAATGTGAATTAATTACAATTTATGAAATTATGTAGCAACAGAGTTAGAAACTAAAATGGACTGCCTTATTTCTCTAAGAAGTATTTATTGAGATGAGTACGGTAGCACTCTAATGTAACACTGAAGACATTATAGCCAGTTTTGAAAATCATTTGAGTGATTACACATTAAAAAATTAACCGAGTATAAAATAGCTTCAGATTTTCTCTCAAAAACTAATGAACCGATTATGTTAAAATTTTGCAAACACTTCAAAAAAACATTATGTACAATTTTGAACGATTTTTTTTTTCAAAATGATTTCACTTGCATAAAGAAATCTATTTTTTCGATACGCTCCATCACAGACATTGATTACATCATTTAATAAAAAAAAACAATTAACTTCTTAATTAAGGATAAATTATAGAAGTCTCACAGAGACGAAGCTATTTATATATGAGAAAAGTGGATGGAAGTGTCTTATACGATGTCTCAGGGCTTACAACCTGTATGAGCTGGCTTAAGTGATCACTCTACACAATGCAACGTTCACCAATTCCATCATAAGAACATACACACATTATCAAATTTTTTAAAGTTCTACATATATGTTCGAATCGAACATTTCATACATTGCATTGTGTCACAGTATACCCAGAACGGTAGTTTATTTCCGGCCTGTCGGCGAGTTATTAGCCTACTCTTGCATTGACGCTAGGGTTGTCACTTTATTTTTACTCCCTTTCTTTTAACTCGTAGCGTCTGAGATTCCGACGCATAAGGTAGGCACGAAACCCGAAAATTTCTGTAATTAGTATACCTAGTTTCTGCACTTAAATTGCAAGAACGCTGATTAACATCAACGTAGACTTTTAAAAACTCACAGTCTTTGTGATAATCAACACACCTTTTTAGTAAAGCACCACAAACATAAAAAAAGGCATTTTTTTCAGGAAGCGCATTATTTTTCTAAAGCGGCGGCTGCGAGCGCGAATGGCACCGAAGGCATGGCCCTTACTTCCGCCGCCATGTGCCCCCATATTCTATGTCAATGTGTGCGTCACAGTGCGTGCGTACACGGCGCCGAGCTCGCACGCACACATTCCAATGGGTAGCGGCCAGTTTGTATGAAGACGTATTACTGTGATTGTGTAGAGTGTAAGGTAATTGCCTTACTTGCATTCGTTATCGAACGGACTGAAACAAAACGCCGACTACGAAAACTACGCCGAAAAAAAAGTCCCGGGGAAAAAGGAACAGAGTATCGTACACTATTGTAAGAATGAGTACGTTATTTTAGTCACCGTGACTTTAAATTATCTGATTTTTACGTGATTACTTGATTATGTGATATGTTGTCTCTTTCAATGCAATATTTGCTACATATGAAAGCCGGCTAGTATGGGAATAACGTGTCTATATTATAATACGTCAATTCCAGATACTAATAATCACGAAACTCCGTCCATAACTTCCTATCCAATAGTTGATCTTATTCCGTTTTCAAAATTATTATTATTATTATTATTATTTATTTTTATTTATTTAACGCCGTTATGGGCTTTTACAAATATACAGAATAATTTTTTAAAAAATAACATAAGACAGTTAAAATACTAATACAGTTAAAAGTTACAATAATAATAGTTAAAAGATAATAATAATAATAATTATACAGAAAAACATAAGACAGATAAAATAATAATAAAGTTAAAGGTACAAATAATAATAGTTAAAGGTAAAATAGAAAAATTTATTGTCCATTTCCATTTCGTTGAGATGTAAACAATTGTATCACCTTTGTCCTATAAACATACATATGTCCTATAAACTAAAAAACATATATATGTCTGTTATTAAATAAAATGAAACCATTGACTTTATGCTTTTTTAAAATTTCAGTAAAATTAATAAAAAAAAATTGAAACTGATAAGTTAATCCATTACTAAATCGCGTATCATCGATATTAATCATTAATCAAAATAAACAATTCTCCGTGTAATAATGTCCGTCACTAACGCCACCACCTGGCTCAAATTATGACGAGGTATAATATAATAATGAGATATAAGAAGCAAAAAGCACAATTCTCTATTTAATAATGTCCATCACTGACGTTATCAAGACGCTGCGTCCCTCTAGATTGCGCGGTCTTAACCGGCGGCCGAAACATATATATAATAAAATTTCGTCATTTTGACGGGTTAAAGCTAGTTATTTACTATTACACTATCATAAAAGTGTACCGTGTAATAATTGTCATCCTCAAAATGTTCATAACTTTATACTTTGTACTCTAATTTCACTCTAGAACCGTCTATCAGGGTCAATAATGACCTGTTGACTGTTTCCAAAACCTTCAAAACTATTTTATAAAAATTATCTATCCAAACTAATCTTACCTCAATATTATTAATAAATCAAATATTTGGTGTACAAAGTGAACGAAAGGGAGAAAATATTTTTTCAGCCAGTATGCCAATAAATTAAAAAGCGTGGGGGCGATTTTTCTTGTACACACAAAGAAATATTGATTCTTAAAAGTTATAGGGTATTGCTAGGCATTATTTAAGTACAACCAATTCTTCCATTTTCGTACGAACATACCGTAATCACTCTTAGTAATGTCAAGTAGACAAAAGTGAGCAATTTCGACACCTCCTTCTGATTCCCGACCGATGCAGCGACTTATTAATTATCATCTTCAATCTTTGATTTTAACTTTCAATTCCGCCTTTTTTCCTACCCAGACCAATACGCAGCATAGTTGTTAGAAATATGTGAAATAATAAGACAAGTCACTGATAATTTCATCTAAAGAAAATTTAACGTTTTAAGAACAGAAACACAAGAGGAATTCAAGAAATTTAAAAGTAAAAAATATTTAAACGCGTCAAGTACGAGAAATTAGCGCAAACTAAAATTATCACAGCGTATTTTTACCCAATTTTAGGGATAGCGACAAAATATGCATAGATAAAGCGATTTTCACAAGGTACTGCACTTACACAGGTATCAAACTTTTAGTTTCCTTGATATAGGTACACGAATATAACGTAGACACATGAAACTTTAAATTTTGAGCAGCTTTATCATGATACTAGCCACAAACTCGCGAAAAATCACGGGATAATAATAATTAACAACGACCATCATGTGTAACCTGAGCCGCGCGCTGATTAACGTGTCACGCACTCGGGCGCCTGGACCTCATTAGCGGCTAGTCGTCATCAGTATTGTTGCTGTGAAGGTGCTGATACACATGCTTATTTAGTGGCACGTGAGCATGCGCAGTATCGGCCTTCTTTAGGCCTTGCTTATTAGTGGCATGTGTGTACGCACATTGCTAGTAATGAGCATGCCACTTAGCCATACAACCGCCGGTTGATTTATGAGCATGCCACTAAGTGGCATGCCACTAATAAGCATGTGTACGAACAGATAAACAACGAAATTAGAATACTTAGTTGATTATCCGAAAAGTATTGTGATCACGATGACATCTGCAACAGTTTTAGTAGAATATTACACATTATTCGAAAAGTGTCGCGAAAATACTTCCGCGTCATTGAAATCCAATCTAAACATATTAATTCCGTTATATGTCAGCCCGTCTGTCGGTTCGTAAAGTCCGTTAATTGTTGGAATTGAATCTTCAGATGATTAGAGTGTGACACGCAATCAGCGCGCAACACGCAACCGTGACACGTCCACTAAACTACCGCAATTTTGCACTGTCCACTGTTTTTAAGAGAGAAGAATTTTGTATTTCGAAGTATTTTAAATTATTTTAAAGCATCTTATTTTTCTTCTTCTAGCAGTACCTACATTCAACAATGACGTGTTAAAATGGGTAAAATACTAGAATAAAATATAAATTAAATAAAAGTGCTCAGATTTCAGGTTAGATTTTATTTTATTTTTCATTTATAGGTTATCTTACAGCCATTGAAAATCATATACATCAGTGATACGGGAATTATAAAAAAATGTCATTTCACTGGAGTAAGTATAGATATGTGACGGTTAGGTAAGTGTGTGTGCATGCACGCGTGCACATGTGAGAGAAAAAATGCCACCTCGCAAATTTACCCCTAACAGATTAAGTAAAATGCTCAAAACTTAAACAAAAGATGTAGAAAGATGCAAAAGCCATGTTAAAGTTGTCAAGAACAACTTTTTTAGTGTTTCTATTTCAATACATTAATGCACGTGAAAAACAGTTAGGTGATGATAATGGATCCTATAGGTCGACCACAATCAAAAGACCATTCCCTAACTTTGTCCGGTAAGAAGAAAGCGGGGGAAAGTTGGCTGGCAAGCCCGTATTACAATCCTCAATATAATATTCCTAATAAATATATATTTTTTAGTTTAAAAAGGTTACTTACTTACTAGAAATACTTATTTTATGTTCATTTTTTGCATTGTAACAACACACATTCTTTTGAATGAGGTCTAGCTATAACAAATATGGAGTCTGTAAAAAATTAACAATCACAGGGAGCGTAATTCAACATGCGGAATATTACCATTTATTCTACTAGTGTTCAGATGTACCGACGTATTTCCCAGTGAAAATGTCTTCTTTTCCAGAATTGGAAGTCAGCCGAAAAATAAATGGACGATCTGCAATAAAGTCACCTCTGCGTGGTCCCCTCTTTTTAAGAAGAATCATACCTGTAATGACGAAAATTCAAACTGTGACTCGTAATTCTTTAACGTTTTGTATGAAACCTAAGCCAACCAAAGCCCAGCCATCAAAAACGAACCAATAGATTCACGCTATACAAGAACTTAGGTGCACGGGTGAACGAGAACTGGGATCCATCTCAAGAAGTAAAAACTCCAATAGAGATGGCAAGAAGTGCGTTTCTCAGAATGAGACCGTTATTTTATAACCGTGACCTAGGCCTGCAACTTAAAATGCATATGGTTCATTTATATTATGTTTTCTCCATTTTCTTATACGAGATGGATGGATAGATACTGTGGTGGCCCAAGACGCATACACACACACACCATGTAATGAGGTACCGCATACGCTGACATCGAAAACGGCAGGCCGTCGCCCTCGATACAAAGGCCGAGGCAAGAACGCTGAGGACAGCAAACAGGCGATAAAGTAAGCCGGACCAATGACCGAGTACAAAGGCAATGTATAGCAGGAGGCACGGAGAGCGAGGAAACTCGCCTTGCTGATCTAAACTAAATATCTACACGCACGGCCGAGTAAAGACGAAATCATAACAACCCCGAGCCTTTGTTCTGGATCACTATATAAGCCGGCGCCTGCAGAGCCGAGTATCTCACTCGCCCAGTGTCATTACTACAAACGGGTGGTGACCCTTGAGTTCAACTCTATTCAAAACCGGAGGGCTCATCCACCTCCAAAATACTAAACCATGAACTAATCCGCAAAGTTGATGCTTTTGAGATTTGGCTCTATAGACGCATATTGAAAGCTTCCTAGGTGGATAGAGTGACGAGTGTTGAAGTCCTCCGGCATGTGGAAAGAGACCGAGAAGTGCTGTGGACTATCAAGACCTCAATATAGTCTAAACTTACTCGTCATCCAGGGGGAAATAAGTGGTAAACTCGAGTCTGCGTAACTTGGTAGACTTGTACAAGTACTCGACTGAGTTGTTCTGTGCAACGGTGAATAGAGTTGTAATCGACCTCCGATAGGAGATGGCACTATAAGAAGAAGAAGATTAAATCTTCGGACATGGAACGACATCTGTTCAGAAGCCTTCCAACTTTCACGGTGTCCGCTAGCGCCGCCAGGGCTCCACTTCGCCCCGCTTATAGAGCAGTCTTCTAGTAGCATCGCGTTGAATCTATTGTATTGTAAAGTCACTGGTTATGAATTTAATTGGAACACTATTCTTTAATTCGCAACAATTTCGTGCTAACAACTCGTCCGTGTAACACTTTATATTCGTCCACGGTGTCCACACGTCCACATAGTATTTGCCGAAAGCCGTAACCACCACACCACAACACAAATAAAACCATAACTTTGCAAAAATTTGTACGAGCATTTTTCTGCGGCTCTCGTCCAATAATTGGTTTATCCAGATCGTTCGTGGATGATCTCTGTTCCTGCTGGCTTCAACACTCGCTTCATGTATTTTATTTTCCATCTATTCCTTGCTCATTCATTCCACATGGCCAAACCATCTCAGCGATCCTTTCTATACTATAGTTTTTAATATTACAGTAAGTACTTTTTGACATGTTTTTGAATTTCGTCAAAATCCAGTATTATCAAAAAGAAAAATTATTTAAATTTATTTATTTAACAATATCCAAAATATTAAAAAAAGTTTTGGATTGCAGTCACCGAGAATTACTAATTTAAAATATACTGTATCTATCTATCTCTTCCAAATTCATGTTTCCTTTAAATGTATAGACTATGTTTCCTATAAAATCTCGAATTCAGTACATTATAAATTGGTAATCCTCGATGACTGTACTCAATTTCTGATGAATATTGCTGCCTTTGCTTTTATATCCCTCACGTATAAAAAATATTGTTTAATTAATTAAAACAAGGTTCGTTTTTTTCAAGTTTGTGTTTGCTGGGGTATTATGCCGTGTTATTACGACCTTTCGGGCCGACGTTTCGGATCCCATTGCAGGGTCCATCATCAGGGCTGATGTGTTGTCTTGAATGTTGGTGTTGTGGTTAAGTATCAGCTTGCAATACCGTGCCGAAGTCATGATGTGTTTATATTGTGTTGTATGTATGATTCATCTGTTGTCTGATCACTATCTCTGCGGAGTCTGCGACGAGAATGACTTTGAAGCGCCGGATACCAAGATGTTTTTAATTTGAGACCATCATCTCTATTAATGTTTATCGGATGCTTGTAAATTTCTAGTGCTTCCTTTATAAGACGCGCATGGTGACTCTTAGGCTTTCCAAGGATTTTCGGTTCGAATGCAAAATGATGGCCGGTATCCAGAAAATGCTCAGCCAGTGCTGATTTTTCTGGATGACCGAGTTTGCATGCCCGTTTGTGCTCGTTGACCCTTTTGGAAATGGTACGTGCCCTTTGCCCCACGTATACTTTATCGCAGTCTTGACAATCGAGTCTATACACACCGTCTGTTTCTAAGCGATCTCGATCCTTCGCTGATCTCAACATATCCTTAATTTAGAAGTTGGTACCAAAAACTGTCTTAATGTCTCTTTTCTTGAGAGCTCTGGCAATTCTGTCTGTAACGCTTTGGACAAAAGGCAGAAAGGCGATGCCTTTGCATTCAGGTTCTGTATGTTTTTCAGGGCGAACAGACCTCGTACTTATGACGCGTTGTATCTGTCGCTTCTGGTAACCGTTGCCTTCCAGTGCGTCGCTGAGTGTTATCATTTCCTCCTGTAGATATTCATCTTGGCATATCCTTTTGGCCCTCGTGGCCAAAGTGTTGATGAGACCTCTTTTTTGAGCAGGATGATGGTGGGAGTTCGCATGTAGATAACGGTTGGTATGTGTAGGCTTCCTATAAACTCTGTGCCCGAAACTCCCATCGGCTTTCTTTTTTATTTCAACATCAAGAAAAGGCAGCACGTTGTCTTTCTCTATCTCCATGGTGAACTTCAGGTTCTTATGTAGTGAATTAAGGTGTCCCAAAAAATCACCTAGTTTGTCTTCACCATGCGGCCAGATTGCAAACACGTCATCGACGTATCTCCACCAGACCTTCGGAGTAAAGGATGCTGTGTCCAGTGCTGTTTCTTCGAATTTCTCCATAAAAAAGTTAGCAATCACCGGAGAAAGTGGATTACCCATCGCTACGCCTTCCACTTGTTGGAAGAGCTCACCTTGAAAGAAAAGTATCCACTCGTCAGGCAGTGCTCAAACAGTGCGCAGATGTCTTCATCATAAATTTCTTCCAACAGACTCAAAGCGTCGTCCACAGGCACATTAGTGAAGAGGGATATGACGTCAAAACTGACTAGTATATCACCCCTTTCACACTTTATTTCTTTTAGCATATTGACGAAGTGTGCTGAGTCTTTCACCCATGAGGACGTCTTCCCCGTCTGCATCTGTAGGAGACCGGCCAAATATTGTGACAACTTGTATGTTGGCGCTCCTATTGCGCTCACAATTGGTCTTAGTGGCACTCCATCCTTATGTATTTTGGGAAGCCCGTAGATTGCTGGTGTTTTTGACGCTTGCACAAATAGTTTGAAATGCAAATCGGCTGGAATACTGGAAGCTTTGACCAGCTCCCTAGTTTTTCTGTCGATTCTATCCATTGGATTCTTTTTGATTTTCTTATAAGTGCTGCTTTCCAAAAGTCCCCGCATCTTCGCTATGTAGTCTACTTGGTCCAAAATCACTGTGGCATTGCCTTTGTCTGCTGGAAGAATCAGGATCTCTTCGTTTGCGCGAAGGCTCTTTATAGCTGCGTGTTCCTCTTTGGATATATTGGGACGCGGAGGCTTAGCCTTTCTTAATATAGCGCATGTATCCTGTCTAATTTCTTCTGCGATGGCCACTGGAATCTTGCGCAATGCCGCTTCTACGCCGCAGATTATGTCGTCAACTGGAATGCTTTTTGGTGCTCTGGCGAAATTCAAACCTTTAGCTAAAACTGATATCGCGGCCTTGTCCAATGAAAGGCTGGATAAATTTTTGACCACTTTGGTAGAATCCAGCTCCTTAGTTGAGCTTTTCTTATGTCGGCTGAGTGACTCAAATTTCCGTTTTTTGCCGAGTCTCCACCAATTGTTTGTTTCGCCACGCTTGCATTGACGTCATTTTGTCCACTTTCGTCCAATCTTCGTAATTCAATGTACCACTCAGGCTCAGGTGCAGGTCAAAGAGAATTCTTGTTATTTTGTCCAATTCCAGGCGGATGTTGCACACTCGTTCTCTCAAAAGGGCAGCTTCAGTTCTTTGGAATATTCTCTCAGCCTTCTCCGTGTGGATGTGTCTTCGCAATTTGATGAATGATGGTGTCACCGACTGTGCTTTACAGCGTTGTAAAAAAGCTAAGTTGCTTAGAAGCTTTTCTTTTTTACTCCTTAAGCTCTCCAGCCGGCGTGTAGATAAATAAACTTCCTCCCCATAGAGGTTGGTTAAGAATGTTCTTAGGTTTTCACGGCCACTCAGAATCTTCAAGTTTGTGTTTGCTGGGGTATTATGCCGTGTTGTTACGACCTTTCGGGCCGACGTTTCGGATCCCATTGCAGGGTCCATCATCAGGGCTGATGTGTTTTGTCTTGAATGTTGGTGTTGTGGTTAAGTATCGGCTTGCAATACCGTGCCGAAGTCATGATGTGTTGTATTGTGTTGTATGTATGATTCATCTGTTGTCTGATCACTATCTCTGCGGAGTCTGCGACGAGAATGACTTTGAAGCGCCGGATACCAAGATGTTTTTAATTTGAGACCATCATCTCTATTAATTTTTATCGGATGCTTGTAGATTCAGGCTTCCTTTCTACGTACGCGCATGGTGACCTTTAGGCTTTCTCAGATGATTTCGGTTCTAATTAGCAAAATGATGGCCGGTATCCAAAAATGCTCAGTTCCAGTGCTGATTTTTCGGGATGACCGAGCTTGCATGCCCGTTTGTGCTCGTTGACCCTTTTGGAAATGGTACGCGCCGTTTGCCCCACGTATACTTTATCGCAGTCTTGACAATCGAGTCTATACACACCGTCCGTTTCTAAGCGATCTCGATCCTTTGCTGATCTCACCATATCTTTAATTTTGAAGTTGGCACCAAAAACTGTCTTAATGTCTCTTTTCTTGAGAGCTCTGGCAATTCTGTCTGTAACGCTTTGGACAAAAGGCAGAAAGGCGATGCCTGTGCACTCAGGTTCTGTATGTTTTTCAGGGCGAACAGACCTCGTACTTATGACGCGTTGTATCTGTCGCTTCTGGTAACCATTGCCTTCCAGTGCGTCGCTGAGTGTTATCATTTCCTCCTGTAGATATTCATCTTGGCATATCCTTTTGGCCCTCGTTGCCAAAGTGTTGATGAGACCTCTTTTTTGAGCAGGATGA
>JADDOH010005028.1:0-76389 GCA_016648135.1 Agrypnia vestita
CGGACCGTGGTCAGCAATTGTTTAAATAAAACCGCTTTTATAATCAAATATTTTCTTTCATTTATAATATTAACTAAACCAAAATGATTTTATTACTATGCAAATGAGTCCAACGAATACGCTCCTGTCTGGTCACCGGCACCACTGTGATGGCCCAAGTAGATAGTGGGCCCTAATCAAATCGAGCAGACTGTATTTAATGTCGAAATGATGTTCAATTAATATTATAAAGCATTTTATTGTATTTCAATATAAATCGTTCTCCTGGTCACGGCACCACTGTGATGACCCAGGTAGACAGTGGGTCCTCATCATAAGACGGTATTTCTAGAGATGCTTTCTATTATATGAAAAATATTATTCAGTCGTAAAATAGTTGACGCGAGTTTAATTTTATTATTATATTTTTCATTTCGACCTCCTGGTCGCGGACAACCACTGTGGTGGACCAGTTAGATAGTAGGGCATCGCGGCCTTGATACATTTAATAATAATTTAGTATAGCTCCTGGTCCGGCACCAGAGTTAGACATCCCATGGGGTGTGTGTTGAATATATAAGGCGAAGCAAATCTATTATACAAATCATTCCATTGCAAATCAATGTAAATCATATTCTTTTCACGGCTAACGATGTAAGATGACCCTAATGTGGGTCCTACTAAATAATGAAGGTTAGTAAGTAGCAAACCGTCGCGTTCAAAATACAATATATTGGATTATCAAATATTTAATTATTCTTATATGTGAGCGCGCGCGATCGAGCGACAGGATGCAACCGGTCGACTTCAACCATATGATGTAGCGATACAGTTGTTAAAAATTAAATATTCAATACAGAAATATTACTACTACTAAAATTCAACTTTTCATATGAAATAATGTTCTATACTATCAGAAATTGTTCTATACGATAAATTAACTAAAAATACGTATTAACTGAAAATAATTATTAAATAATATAAATTTCATCGCAATGAATAAAGTCATTTGCCGTATGATGTTAGCGAAAATAGTTGTATGGCGCGGGTGGCAACGGCTGAGGTCGACAGATACGCTGTAACTATAAAAGGATCGCGGAATAAAATATTATACCTTATTGAAATATTATAAATAATGTATTCTATACAATATTAATACTCTGCCTGTGCTAACTATACATTTAACTAAAATATATATTATTAACTGGAAATAATTATTCTGTGAAAATTGCGCTTTTGAATGCAATATTAACTAAAATATTTCTAACATCTTGGGTTCGCATACTATATTGAAAATACCTAATGCCCTTTGCATTTACTAAGTATATTACCTAAATAGCCACAGCTATACCATCCTGTCCGTCAGGGACTAAACATAAAACCTAGTTATATTTCTAAAAGTGCTACCTCTTACGCGACAAAAATACCTATTGCAGTCGGGCTATGAATATGAACTATTTCCGCCTCATAATGGCGCCTGGAACCAATACTAAAAACCTCACTAGAAATAATAAATGCGACTCAATCTCGATAAATACAATATATACTATTCGTAATACGTCGTTGAATTGGCACATGATTCGTCTAATGGATGAAGGACCCCGTTGTGTATCGTAATAACTTCAAATTCTTTATAGGAGCAGTGTGGAAACAATTGCATAATATTACGTAATAAAAACATCTAACGAACCTAATAATCTATACATTTATGTTACAATAAAATACGTTCACCAGAAGAATTCGTGTATTAGAAATAAAACATTTCCGTTTGGAAACAACCCAATAAAATCAATCGAACGGCATAAAGAGGAGAAATTCACATATTAAATAACACTGAAACTAATAATTTTAAACACTTTATATTAACATATTCTTACCTTGAATGGTGTCGTCTTAGACGTGTATGAACCTGTTCATATTAATTCCTGGGGAAAATAATACATATATTTTGCTATCTACGAAATAAGACATTTTTGAAACGAAACTTCTTTATAAATAAGTAGATAAGGTCTCGGGGATGGTTTGTTCGAAAGGATTCTACAACAGCCCGTGAGTTTATATGAAATAATAGTTTCTTTGAATGCTAAATTTTGGTTTTTAAAACCCTCAGCATCTCTGCTGAGAGGGGTAGAGGCCCCGCGCCCGCCTAAACCCGGTGGCCGACTTCCTAAGTGACTAAACGGCCCCCCTTGTTCCTCCGGAACTTACTGCATCCCGAGACTCTATCTCTTCTTTACGAGATGTGATCCTGTGACGCCTCTCTTTTAGGCTTATGATTGAGATGTACGTACTCTTTTGGTACGAGTTTCTGATGATGGGTGTTGTCTTGAGGCGCCTTTCTTTTAGGCCGGTGTTTGAAGAATCACGTACTCTTTTGGTACAAATTGATGACGACATTAGCCTCCTTTGCGGGCATAGTCAGCGATGTTACAAATTATTGTGCAATCTCATTATGCCTTTTCAGAGCGGCGTCCCACGATTCTGCATCTTGCAACATTTACTTTGGACAAATGTTAGAGTGTTAGTAACATATTTATAATATCCCAGCTATTCCATATGAGTGAATGATTTTTATATTTATTCTGGCCCTGTCTTTCTACAGAGGACGAAATAGAAGTTAACGTTTTCTATCAAGGTTTTACAGCATTCAAGCATGGAAATCCTTCCAAAGACATAGGGAACCTTTTTGTTGGTTTAAGTAGGTTGCGCCAGATGAGGTTAGGTGGTCGGTTTATTGACGACCCCGAGCAACAAGGAGGACCCCGCCTTTAAGGGGCCCTGCAGGGGCTTGTGCGGGTTCCACGCCCAAGTGCCGGCAATCATCCACCCCTCAGCCAGCTAGGCCAACACAAACCAGATATCCCCAATCTTTAGTTAGACTTCCCCATTCTGTCCTTTACTCGTCATTCTGAAGCTACTTGTTAAGCTAGATGTACCGAGGTACTCAAATCATAAAGAGTTAACTGAAGACCGGATTGCGCAATACTTATGCAATACAGTAATTATTATAATGCTACTAAGTAATTCATATAGAAATCCGTGTATTCAAATTTTAGCATAAACGGTATGAAATTCGCTTTGCATAAAAATACACCCGTTTGGAACGGAATTCTTGTACGATTTGAACCAATATCACACAAGAAATCGTGATATTTAATTACACATAATTATTCCGAACTCAAATATTCCCAAAATAAATACATTTCGATAGTGAAAATAATTAATCGATAGATAATATAAATGTGTTCCTTAGCTGTTACACAGTGGCGGTATGATCCTCTCTGGTACTGATGAATAGTAGATTCCTCCATACGTCCGGGCAGCAACTCCGTCCGCAAATGCTGTTCTGGAACTCAGGGCTCCGTCGGTAGTCTGTTGGGCAGCGCTCCCGCTCGCAAGTCTGGTCTCGAACTGAAGGGGCTGAGTATATCGAGTTCGCTCCTTTTATAGTAATGATTTCACCATACCTCTGAAATCCACGCTAGTGCAGTGACTCATCCTATGCCGATGACCTCACCGCCGGCGCTCGCCATTGGCCGGATTCAGCCATCAGGACGGTCGCCTCCGGCTCAACCCGTCGAAGGCAAAGCGCGCCTGTGATTGGTCCGTTTCGTTAAAATAACAGTTAAGCACCCGCTACACGCGAGACTTACTATTCTGATTCATAAATAGTAAAGGCTCGTTCGCACCTACTCACAAGGTCGAGTCTATTAGGATTGGCAAACGATATTAATTTAACACAGAATTATATCTATGGTATAATAAAGATCTAAGAAATATTACTTGTATAGCTGAATATTCAATATTTTGTTAGCCTCTTGTAATACATAGAATCTTAAGAAGAAATATATCAGGCTTTTACTTTTAAACGATTCAAACCAGAAGAAATATATTTTTGATGTCCATACTTGGCTTTTTTGAATATTATTATTTTAAGATTTTCTAAATTTATTAAATCTATCTCTATGTCGACCATCACAACCCGCTGGTGAAAAGGCCTGTACTTATTACCACGCTTATAGTAGTTGTTTGTCTTTTTGTCTGGACGGAATCTTATAATCAATATTTCACCCACTTTCCATGTCAAAGTGAAAGTGAAAGTTCAGAACAGATTCATAAAACATCTCGACTTACGTTCCCATCGTACTCCTATTAGAAACTTAGATTCCGCGACCTTCTTTAACAATACATCCCTGGTCAATCGCAGAAATACTGCTGATTTTATATTTCTCATAAACTACCTACCTCTAAGATTGGCTGCCTCGCATTACTGCAGCGCATCTCCCTGAGAGTCCCCGGAAGATCCACTAGATCGATCGAGACCTTGAGCTTTTCACACTGTAGTACCAACTCCCGGCAAAACTCTTTTATATATCGCTCGTCTAATTTGTTCAACACTATATTCAACGACTTGGATCTCTTCAATTTATCAATTTATGAATTTAATTGGATATTCACCTCAGTCATAAACCTTTTTTTTTTTTTTTTTAATCCATCTTCTTTCTTTGGTCCAGACTTCGTATATGTAATTTTTATCTTGTATCTTTCTTTAATTCATCTGTTTTCTTTTGTCCAGACCTCGTATATGTACATGCAGATGTGTTGATCAGATATCTTTATGATATATATCCTTTGCATTTCTTTTTCTACTTATCTCTTCCCCTCATTACTTAGTAGATCTATCCTTTCTTATCCATTCCTGATTCCCATTTTACCTTCATTTTTTGACTTTCATAGTTTGTTCGTAACTTAACTTACACTTTTTTGTTTTTTTGTATGACTTAAGTTATTGTTGCTATATGTTAATACATAACACCTTAATAATAGAGACTTGTAAGATAGTCTCTATACTATTTAATAATCATGTGTAATCTGATTTTTATATGTAGGTACTGTTAGTTTTCCATGAATTAATAAAATAAAAATAAAATATAAAAAGTACGTAGCGTGGTTGAAGAAATAATTACAAATAGGAAAGTTAAAGTAAGAAGTTCTAGTCAATAGAAAACCTTTTGTTAAAACAAAAGTTTGAACATTATAAAAAAATATGTATTATCTTGTTTTTAGAATCAAATACAATAATTTATAACTTACTAATAAAATAATGATAGAACCCCTGACTACCACCAAATGTAACGAAGATATTTAAAATAATATATATATCAACTCTTCCCAAACCTTTAACCCATTTTATATAAACTGACCTTCAAATTGCAGAATTCATCTAATTATAAACACATATTTTAACATACCAACTGTATCATGTGCATACGATATTATCAAACCATCTAATTTAAGTTAAATTATATCATTAGAGTTTAAAATAAACAACAATGGTCCAAGTATCTACTGTGTTTGTGTTAACTACGTCAAAATCAGTAGTGTGCTATGCTGTTAATTTATTTTTACTTTTTGTTTACGGTATGTTCAATAGATTCTTAGCCACGATAAAACATGACGACTTAGGGCAATATTTATTTATTTTGTAATTAGTTATGTAAAATGCAAAGCTTTTTTAAGTCTAAAGTATACCAGTTTGTTTATTATTGAACAAATTATTGCAGTAGTATTCCTTACTCATTGTTTACATAAATTAAAATTGGTTCTCATGAATATTGTTCCTGTGTATAAATGTCACTAGTTTTTTGCATTGTAATTTTTTGCAATTATTATTTAGATTTATACTTTGGGTCTTTTATATTTCCTATTTTAAAAATTGATTAAAAAAAACCTATGTATATATTTAGATGGGAATACTCCGCTAGTATTTATAAAATGTGTAAAAGGTTTGGTAAGAGTATACACACATATATTCTTCGTTGTGATTTGGTCGCAGCCAGGTTGTATAATTTTTTTTTAAGTGAATATAATTGATTTCAAAAACTCGATAACACATAAATTTCTATTTTTCCATATTATTGTGTTTCCGGAAGGGTTTTTACTAACTAGAACTTCTCACTTTAACGTTCCTATGTGAAAATATTCATAAAGGCCACTTTTTTCCACATTCAAGCTACGTACTTAAAACAATGGCTGCATTTTCTCCATCATAAATTAAAATATAATTATGTGGTTTCCAAGTTTCTTTTTTGTACGTATCAGTGAACTTCTTAAGAAACTGCAGAAAAGAAAAACGTATCGGCAGAATGTGTTTGTTTTTATAACTGATTGGAGTTTAATTTTTAAATCACCATCACTTTCACCTCTGTTTTATAATTATTATTACTAAGCTACCTAGTTTTTATTTAAATTATATTATATGTCTTCATCCATACTGGTTTATCTTTTATATAACAATGCTATTTACAACGCAATTAATACAATTTTTTTTCAATATATGTCCGTAAATTTAATTCCACTTTAGCACAATATAAAGATTTTCTACTAAAAGCTCTACACCTTCCCGTCCTGAATTCATAATGTAATCACAAACAAATTATTATACCTATTTGTTTAACCTTGTATATATTTCACACCTCCTTTTTCTAAATAACTGTTATGACTCTAAACAACTATCTATAATATATTGTCAATTCTGTAATTTTTTGCTGTTCTACTCTTTGAATTTCTAGATTATATTGTTATGTAAAAGTTGAAATAAAAAAATAAAAATTAATAAAAAAATGACCACTTCACAACTCTAGATATGTTTTTGTTGGCTGAGTAATGACGGTTGTATTACCAACTTAAAATCTTCGGGAGATAAGAAAATTTACATTTGATTTGTTTAAATTTAATATATATTGTATTCCTGATCTAAATAACACTAAAGAAATGTAACTAAACTAATGTAAAATTTCGTAAATTGACTAGGAATGAGGGCAATATCATTCATACAGTCAGCAAGACAGTTGAACATTGATAAGTTTAAAAAAGAAGTAAATAACATACTAATAACATACTAACATACTAAGGCATTCACAGAAGTATACAAAAATAAATAAAAATTATTCTAATTTAAAAAAAAAAAAATTCATTCAATTCACTCACAATTTTTCAATAAATGAAAAATTTCTTAATATAATATTTATTGGTTTGCATAATTATCTATTTTGTTCCGAATATTATTGACAAGTTATTTATTTTAAAATTAATTTTATCATTAAATCATTATTTATTATAAATTTATCATAAAATGTGTATTGTGTCCATAAAATAATTATACCTTGTACTCTAATGTCAATCTAGAATGACCTGTTGAAGGTCTGCTTGTAAAAAAACAAAATAAAAAAAAATATTTAAATAAATTCGTCATGTTATCTGACAGTCAGTTAGGAAGCGAAATAAGGGTTTGTTCCTTTTTGTACTAAATGAATGAAGTGACCCTAGTGACGAAAGGCTCCATTAAATGGACGACTTAAAATCTCGACCTTCTCACCCTCGACCGGTTCATCGGGGGGAAAAAGAGAATTCCTATTCAAATTCAAATACTGAATATCGAATCGGACATTTCCGGGAGAATCGCACAGGTGGCAGGCAGGTGGCAGAAATGGCGCTTTCGAGCCTTCCGCGCAGTGCTGTGAGCAACATTTAGATATTAGAATTAGGTAGGCCGCTATGTTATAACTAATTTTTATGGCTTTAACTCGCTTGGCTTGTTGCTGATAGATAAAAATGATCTATTTAGAGCGTAGTAGAAATGATGATTTATTGATAAATTAATAAATTGATTCATGTATTGTCATCGAGAATACATATGTTTGCCAAGTTTTAGGTGGATTGGACACTGAGAAGTTAGTGAAATATCAATTATAAAATTTCATCCAGACTGAAAAACAGGTGGTAATGCGTAGAAAAAAAAGCTAATTATCTTGATTTGTGCTAACATTTCTGATTATAGGGTATTAAAGTAAAGACAGCAATTTCAAAAAAAAAAAAAATGTTTTTCACCGAGGATCACTAACCTAAATGTACTAAAATTTAGATTTTCAGTATCTATCCTTCCAAAATCATGTTTCCTATAAATTTAAGTATAGGCTATGTTTCCTATTAAATCTCGATTTCAGTACATTATAAATAAGTTTTCTGGGATATTCTGCCGTGTATATGTGATCTCTCTGGCCGACGTTTCGGATCCCATTGCAGGGTCCATCATCAGGGCTGATGTGACATCAGACTGATGATGGACCCTGCAATGGGATCCGAAACATCGGAGAGAGAGAGGTCACATATATACGGCAGAATATCCCAGAAAACAACACACATAAGATTCTGAACGGCCGTGAAAATCTGAGAACATTTATAAATAAGTTATCCTCGATTACTGGATTCAATTTTATTGGATATTGCTGCGTTCGCTTTTATACCCCACATGTCATTTAATAAAATTTAAAAGTTAAGTCTGAATAAAGAGGAAATTAAGATAATTAGAAAAGTAATAGGCAAGAAGTTTGTCGTAGGCCTTTTGAGGTATTCGTGTGAATTAGTGATGGTATTTTAAACAGTTACAAAATAACCGTTATTTAAAATTTGTAACTGATATATGCAACCATCGGTACTAGACAATAGTTATATCATAGTTACCAATCATTATTACCTCATTTTTATATCTCAGTTATCAACAACCAGATTCAATCTCAAATAACAGTACCTTGCGTAACCGGTTAAATAACGGTTTAACCATCACCAGTGCGAATGCGAGAATTATGTTATTCTGTGCTCCTGGTACTGGGTGGGATGAGCGGTAACGGAGAGGTTCGCAAATGACAGGTTGGACTAAATCGTCCTCGAATTACAGGCTACTAGGAACCGGTGGGCATGTCAGTTGGGCCAGCTATGTACCACCTATCGATTATTAAGATATCGTCTTAATAATGGATAGGTGGCACATAGCTGGTCAGTATTGATATCTATTCTTGAGTATGTTTATCGTGCGAAAATCTAACATTTCATCAGAATGAAGAAACTGCTTGGAAAATATATATAAACAGGATGTACCAGAGCTAGCAGCAGAAACTTGGCTGGTAGATTCCTGACTATGTTATGAGTCTAAAATGTTCAAGCAACCATGACCTAATATGAATAGTTACGGAGATATGCAATATCAAAGTATGCATTTTTTTTTCAATATTTCTTACTTATTTTTTTACAAAAAGTTGAACTATCGTTACAGTAACTTATATCGATTATGAAAAATTTATTTGCTTCATTAAAACTTAAATAAAATGATGAAAACCTTGTAAAAAAATAACTTTATTCAATTTTCGTAAGGTTTTTATCACTTTATTCGACTTTTATTAAAGCAAATGAATTTTTCATAATCGACATAAGTTACTATAATGAAAATTCAACTTTTTGCAAAAAATAAGTAAGAAATATTTTTAAAAAATGCAAACCTTGATATTGAATAACCCCGTAACTATTGATATTAGGCCATGGTTGCTTGAACATTTTAGACTCATAACATAGTCAGGAATCTATCTGCCAAGTTTCTGCCGCTAGCTCTGGTACACCCTGTATATACATATTCCAACCCGAACGGTTGTGCTCTTTTCGGAGAAGAATTTCATCGACAAGGCGCCCTGAGGATGAGCAGTGAGATCTGCTCGAAACGTTAGTTAGTACTAACACATCTTGTACCGTGAAAGCCTTCGATTTAATTTATATATATATATATATTATATATATATATATATATATATATATATATATATATTTGTATATATATATATATGAAGAAAAACAGAATACATATGCAAATGTGTGTTAGGTGTATTTATTGAGCTTAATTTACAATTACAAAATCTGAAGAGAAAAAATGTGCAAATGCACATTTTATATAAAGAAATTTACGTGTAAAACATTTGAATAATTTATAAATTCATCCCAATAACTGTAAATCTATTTTTCATATTAAAGGTTAACAAAAATAATGTTGATAAGTATTTCCCTAAGTATTTTTTATCTTTCAGATATTGTTTAATCTGAGAAGATGTAGGATATTATTTTTAGAGTTATAGAACTTTTAAAATGTTATTTGGATCTCTCTGACTTTTTGAAAAATAGGTAGGTAACAAAAATAATGTTGATAAGTATTTCCCTAAGTATTTTTTATCTTTCTGATATTGTTTAATCTGAGAAGATGTAGGATATTATTTTTAGAGTTATAGAACTTTTAAAATGTTATTTGGATCTCTCTGACTTTTTGAAAAATAGGTAGGTATATATAAAATTTTATAATATACACCTACCTATATTAAATTTTATTTTAATATTTATTTATATATAAGTTGAAGTAAATGAAAAAAGCACACGATAATACAAGTTATTTATTAGATGTACAGAACTTTAAAATGAAATAAAATACATAAAAATCGTAGTAACCCATTGGCTTTAGTGGAAAGATAATTTTATGCCATTAGTATTTTAATATAGGGTATTTTTCTTCGATTGAACACTAACACTATTTGAAATTTCACTTTCAATTTTTTTTTCGAAAATCATGGTATCGTAATCATATTATTAAATGAAATTATCTTTCCAAAAAAGACAATACCATGGCCAGTCTCTCGATTTTTGTGTTTTATTTAATTTTAAAATTGTATACCTCTAAAAAAAACATCTTACATTATTTTTCTCGATGTCGTGAGTTAATTATTCATGCAAACCAAATGTTCGGTATTCTAAAACTCATCAAAACGTGATTTTAATGAGCTCGGAGTACATGACTTGATGCTGCGTTTGCTTGCGGTGTGCTATGGGGGTATTTTGGACCACATCATTTAAATGTCATGAACAACAATAATGGCTTACTTAACCAATTGCATGATTGATAATTTAATGCACAGACTCAGAATATGTCCTATAATATTTCATTATGAATATATATCACTATATACTGCGTATTTCATTTTGTAATTGACATTTGGTCGTATTCTGAAAATAGCAATATTGCAATTTTGACGTTATTCACAAATTATAACGTTTGTTTACTAGAGCTTTCTTTTTGATTGAATTCATTAATTTCAAATCTGCCAAACTTAATACATCATGTTTGACAGCATTACAATTTTATATAATAACAGTCTAGATATAAAAATAGAAAAATTGCTATTTTCAAAATATGTCTAATCATAAGCTTATGTTTGAATTTTAGGAATTATGAATCACATATCATAATATGTGATTATGAATCACGAAGACAGTATACCTTCTGAAATATTAGTTGCACATTATAATACAGGGTTGGGCAGAGCTTCAGAGAATGTTCTTATTGGAATTGGGCACACTAAAGCGATAGTTGCTCGAAAGAGTGTGTGGGGGGAGATACATTCGAAAGGTCGGGGCGTAAAGTTGTAGCTCCGCTTGGTTTAGTCAGCATCATGGAGTGGACGAAGGTGGAGCGCGCGATCGCTGTCGAGACATACTTTTCTAAAGATCGCACAACCATCGCCATGCAACCTGTATTCAGTACCCATTTCACAGCACGGTCACCTGATTTAGCCCTCTGCGACTATTTTTATGAGGCTATCTAAAATCACTTGTTTACAACGATCGTTCTAGGACTCGTTCTGGCTCACTTGAAGAACAACATTCGTCAACCTGTCGCCAATATACTCGTTGATATGCTAAAAAGGTTAAACGAAACTTCCAAGTTCGAATAACGCGGTGTATTGAGAATAATGGACGCCATCTGCCTGATACCATCTTTAAAACTGCGTTAATATAAAATTTAAGTGTTGTCCTTGATGCTGTTCAAAGAATTAAATATGTATCTGCATTACTTTTTTAAAATTAAATTTCTAAATAAACGAGTTGCTCTGCCCCACCTCGAATATAAGATGGAATCTCTTCTAAAACTTCTAAAATACTGATCAATAACAAAACAACAAGAGAAAAGTTTTGCATTGAATATTTTGAGAACTGCAAATATTTAATTTCACATTTTGTTATTTAGAAATACTTTTTTTAATACGGATGTGTCATTTTACAACACATGATTTTTTGTTATTACCGAATGCAAAGATGCTGTGAGGCGTACCTTGGATTTTCATTGGATTCTGAAATTATTTTTTATATTACCACATTCATTATTTTTGTTAAAATATCACTGAAAATCTCTCCAATATGCACGGTTATGAAAACTAAGACGTGATTGTAGATGTAGATTGTATTATCAATATATACACTCTTGGAATAATCGGGGGCTCGGTTTTGTGGCAAGAGTGATCCGAGACGACTGGAGCTCTCCGATATTTTGCATCCTTCTCTGGTCTTTTCACAGGGCTTTGAGCAGACTTTAGTATAGTAGGTACCGTGTGGATGGTACTGTGCACTACTATTTACATCTTAAACACTTCCACGCGTAGGCCTCCGCCATGGCCAAATTACTACTACCCAGATGTGCGTTTCTAGGATAGGGCTCCTCAGATACGCTCGGACACATAATTAATAATTTGGCAGACTTCATCCTCGCAACGAGAAGTCTTCCAAGAAGAAGAAAAAGAAGATTTTCAATATAGTTTATAAATATATTTTAACCTACCGTACACTTAACTTCAAGCAGTCAACTATTTTATCAGTGGTGTCATTTGTATAGAAGAGAACCATAGGTGCGCATTCAAATGATCGATCGCGACATTTTGGCTCGCGATGGCGGTCCAGCGCACGATACGGGCAAGCGGAAGCGGACGTCAGGTACTCTGCCATGGGTGGTGTGGGCGGAACATCCGGCCAGCAGGTAGAACCGGAAGTAACCAGCCGGCAGCAGAAGGGACACGTATTGTTAGGATCGAGAGAAGCGAAATAACAGAGAGAACGTAATTTTTACTGCAATACATTGTCGTATTTTAACTGAACGCAAATAAGAAAGCCTTCATTACATTGAGTGGATAATGCATTACTGAAGGATCTGCAGGCTTCCTCTTTTTTACAAACGAGAATTTTGTCCGTTTATATGAAGGATTTAAGATGCAGTTATTTAACATGCATTATAAATCAATTGATTTATAAAAATTGGATTGGATTCCCACAGGTCGTATATTGATTAGCCGACGAAATCATAGATTTAAAGAATTGTCATCACTATTATATCTACAACCCCAGTGTGTCTCGATCGAGTTTTTCTTCATTGATCCCTACTGCGAACTATTCCTCTTCAGTCTTAAGCCTTCCCAAGTTCCGGGCCCCTATCGGCCTCGTGTTCATGACTTCCGTAGTTGCTACTCGGTCATCCTTTCCATCGACCCACGGTCTTCCTATTTTAATCAATCTTGATTCGCTTCTATTTATCTAACTCATTCTAAAAAGTACACAGCTTTCGATAAACCACGTGACTCTCAACTCATTATGCAAAGTATATATAGAGCACCGATTGATCTAGAGTCGGGGCATAAATTCATTTCCTAAACCGGCCCAAGTTACAAGTCTTAAAATGTTCCTTTCAAAAACTTCCAGTACATACTCATTCTTCTTTGTCTATGTAAAGACTGGTTTGATAGACCTTTAAGAATATTAATAGATAATATAAACTAATAGAAAGCCATCGTCACTGGTGGCAATTTCATTATTTGTCGATATCACCAATAGCTATTTCGTTTTGTAATCGCTCGCACCTATCCAGATAATACATCTAGGAAGAAATTCGTTGAATACAGAAAATATAAAAAACGTAAGTGGATCCAAACTCCGCATGTTACCTTTATCGATTTGAATACAACGCCACAAGTATTCCCAGCAATTCACGGCGGAACATTTTTAAGGAAAGTAAATATTTGTGTATTTTCATTGAAACACGACCGAAAAAATGAAATGTTTAATTAGAGAACCGACCGTATTAATAATCAATCTGCTTATGTAAATAGCATTGCAATCTATGTTTTGCTGGGGAAGATATCATCAGCTAAGGCATTTCTCGGAAAATATTTATTATTTGTAGGAATTACAGGCAGTGATAAAGTTTGATAAAAATAATAAATAGTTAATCCACGAAGTGGGGAACGGTAAGGTAATATTAATTACTGTGAGTCTATTAATTTTGAGTCATGATTGATCGATTTCAATATGCATTTTGATTTTTACTTTTCATTCAGAAAGCAAATAACGACACGACATGATAATAAAGCTTTCATGTTAATAAGTTCAATTTCCATAATATTAATTAGATTTTTTTATTTACAAAAAGAAATATTTACAGAAATAAATCCTGACGATTTCTCAATTAGGCTAGTCCTGTTCTAGAGAAACCGCCTCACATTTTAATGTATTTTATGGTAAAATACTATAAACAGTACAAAAGCAAGAACAAAAGCAATAAACATCATAAAATAAATTATTATAAAAAAGCATTAGTAATATCAACCGTGTTAAAAACAGTATAAAATAATAATTGAAAGGAAACAGTATTAAAAAAAACAAATCAAAATATAATATATTTACTACGAATCAATTTCAAAATTTTGAAAATATTTATATAAAAAATACTACTACCCTCCACCTAATATAATAAAAGCAGTATTACTGATATTTATAAATTATTAATAATACAATTATATAATTAAAGTGAGCCTAATTCGTTCCAACAAAAAGTAGGTTAAAAACTGTTAATTTATAACATTTTTTCACATTGCCTCATAAAACTCGCCGTGATTATTTATTTTATAATCAAAACGACTTATAACCGTATCACTGAACATAATATTATATAATAGTACGGTTGCATAGATACACATTACAGCAATAAATTTAAAAGCAAATATTTGAAAAAATAATTTGGTTATTTATTTAATTTAATTTACTATTAACACTTTTTCTAATTCAAAAAAATTTTTTTTATCTAACTGTAATTCTGTTCAGTATTTGTACTTATCTAAAATTTCTAAACCCTTATTAATATTAAAATTATTTTTTATTTTCAAAAGACGATTGGCAGATTCAGAATGCTATTTAAACATCTTAAGTGTTAAAAACCAAATGAATTAATAAATTAGAAAGACATACAGAAAAATAAAATTAACCAAATAATATTTGGCTGCTACCAGGATTCGAACCACGGATCACCTCCTATCCGAGGTAGGCGCGTTAACCCATTACGCTATAGCAGCCTCGTACATTTCCGTGAATATTTCGTCCTTATCTGTAAGTCTCATTTATTAATTGATTAACATATATTATCCATTTTTAGAGCAATCCGCTTTTTCTGGTACGGTAGGCACAAATTACTTCGTGTAACTGCGGCTAGAAGACGCCAGAATTAACCGTTTTAATTCATTTTCAATTTTTGATACAACACACATATAATATATAAAATGAACCATTCTTATCGTGAAGTTGCAATTTTTCAGAACAATTCTTTGGAATTAAAACCAAATTTATTAATGAATTAGAAAAAAATACAGAAAAATTAAATCAATGAAAAAATATTTGACTGCTATCGGGATTCGACTCACGGATCTGTTCCTATCCGGGACAGGCGCGTTAACCAATCACGCTATAGCGGCCTCATATATTTCCGTGAATATATCGACGTTATATGTAAGTCTCATTTATTAATTGACTAACATATTATATATTATCCATTTTTATAGTAATCCACATTTCTTTGTACGATGGGCACAAATTACTTTGTGGAGATCCGTGGTTTGAATCCCGGTAGCAGCCAAATATTTTTTCGCTGATTTGATTTTTCTGTTTGTCTTTCTAATTGATTAATAAATTAGGTTGTAAATTTCACAGAACTTTGTTCTGAAAAATTGCAGTTTCACAAAAAGAATGTGTTCTTGAATATAATATCTTACATGTTCCTTGATAAATTTTAATATCAAAGTTTTTGCAAGTTTTATATGTATAAAAATTATTGCAAATCTTGTAAATTAATTGGAAAACCGCCGATTTTTTAAAAATATCACTATTATCCTCTTTATTTAATATGTCATCCTTAAATAAAAATTAAAAATTAATTGTACTGGGCAGCAGAACCCTCTATTCTCTAGGCGGTGAAGAATACCGTGTTTCAACAACGTGCGGAAAAAGGACTCTTGCGTACTTATCAAAAGGAACGGCGAGAGTTTCGAAAAGCTCGGGGTTGTTGAGGGGAAGCGGCTAAAGGGACGACGGTCTCTTAGAAGATGGATAGACCAATTAAAGGACTCAACACGGTCTTTTTAACACTGCGATAAACATCGGATGAATGGAGACGTGTTGCGCACAGATTTCAAAATATACCAAAAAACCACAACGACCAGCATTGAGTACCCGCTGATCAAAAAAGAAGAATAATCATGGGCAATAAACATGGGCATCGACGGTATTGAGACAGAATGGAGAAGACAATCTTCGGTACAGTTTATATTATTACGTGGAATTTCGTAAATAACCCGTTACTGTAATAGCAATCCCCGTCAGAATAATATCTTAATTCCTGTCTAGGCGCAAAGCAAAACTTGTGACGTGACGACAACACCGTTTAGTCTTCATTACTAACATCAAGATTACAGCCGTACGGGATCGCGGGAGCAATATAAGAAAGGCGCGATATGAAAAAGGAGGAGCAGCAGCTTAATGATTGCCGGAAGGACGAGGACAGCCAGCCGGGCGGGATTATTTATCGGCGACCATAACGCCGGAGGTTCTGCGCGGGCGAGCCCGCCCCCGCTCCGCGCGCTGGCTGGCACGCGAGCCACTTTACAAATGGTTACAGCGGATACCTGATGGTGGCAACAATTTTTACGTATGTTATATTTAAAGGGGTTAAAAAAATGAAAATAGACGAAATCTAGTGTACATATAATATGTTAAAATAATTCATCTGAATTTTATTTTTACATTAAAATGTAAATGTATGTATACCTCCATTAAAAAATATACTACTGCACTTTAAAAAATATAAAGATATCATTACCAGGTGCTGAAATCTGCGCAAACTAGTTCACGAGAAAACACCACAGATGTGTATAGCGTAGTCCATTCAAATAAATGAAAGATTCTCAGATTTGAACATATGTATATAGCACATTCAAAATTTGATAATTTGGAATCGGCGAACATTGCACTGTGTAGAGTGATCGCTTAAGTCAGCTAATATAAGTTGTAAGCCCTGGGCCATCATATAAAAAGACTTCCACGTTTCATATATTTATAGCTTCGTCTCAGTTAGACTTCTATAATATATATTAATTAATTAATCATGACTATGTTAAAAAATACTGGGCAAGCGAGTGGATAAAGTCGCATAGATAACTATGAAATCAAATAACTCACATAAGCCTTATAGAAAATTATATTTGAGTATATGAGTTATACTCTTGAAGCAAATATTCGATTCAAATATTGAATTCGCTACGGTGCTCAAATATAATTTATTTTCCTAACATTCAATATTAGTAAGAATAGTGTTTCAGAACTGCTGTGACTACAAATCAATTATATGGTTTTAAATTTTATTTTAATTTAATCTGTCAATACTTTAGAATCATAAAGAAAACGTTAAATTAAAACAATAGAGTGATATAATTGGATTTCATATGGATTCTATAACTCTACTTACCTATGATATATATTAGGTTAAAAGTAAAACTATTGCGTTATTCAAATAACATTTTTCTAAATTTTGGTAACCCTGATTTCAGTTTTATTATTAATTTTGCACTGGATTGAAAAATAAACAAATAATAGCACTTAGAGTTCAAAATGGATGGTAAAGTAAGAAACGTGTGGTACAAGTGCGGTTCCAAAATTTTGTACTGGGGACGAGAGTCTTGAAAATGGAGAAGGTCCTTCAGTTGATAACGAATAACTGGCGTCAGTTACTCGTTAAGTCAGAATACGTACAAAAATTCGACATCTTGTACAGGCGTTTCTTCGAAAAGTTCTGAACCATACTTAGTAAAATTAAAAAAGTTTAATAAAACGATCGCCGTACAAATGAAAAACAATAACTGCGATTATTTTTTCATCAACCAACAACATTATAGGACTTTTTTACTCGTGCGTATATAAAGTATGAAATTGCTTCGTGCTCAGTTTTATAAAGATCTTTGAACGTAAATAAATAAACAGACATAATCTAAACAGCCATTACTAACTCAGTATCGTCATCACAATATATTTCTGGGATATTAAAACGCTAGCGACAAAGTGGCAGCCGCGTCTGCCAGCATTAGCGTTGAGGGTGTGGAAACTTTTATGACGTATGGCGACAGGAACTTTTAATAATAACACCCCCGCCCCTGCTGCGGTCCACCGTACATCAAGGGGTTGGGGGAACACCTGTAACTAGCTGTCGAGCGGGGCGGAGCGCCTCCTTGGTAATATCCTACACAATAGGGAAGTTTCACTTTGTTTCCTATTATTTATCATTGTGTAAGTAACAATAATTAACTGATATTTTAATGAAAACACATTATATTGTGAAGTTGCAAGGTTCGAACATAGTTCTACGATATTTAATACAAATTAGTTGAATCAATCAGAAATACATTCAGAAAAAAACGATGTGCAAAATATTTGGTTGCCACCGGAGCACGATCCCGGTTATTTGAAGGTGCGCTGATGTCACCGGAGGAATAATAGTTTCGAATAATATGAACGAACGTTTGTTTAAAATCATTTTATAATACATACCTTACCCAAACATTATTAAAGTATATTAATAAAAAAAACATTTTAGTAGCCACTATTTATTGAATTATCAACATGTAAACAAAAATAATTGTTATAATACAAAATTTTAAAATAAAATGTTAAAAATATTTTTTTTTAATCTTGTGTTTACCCGCCAATAGTTGACATTGAAAAGCATTGAAGAAAAATCTTTATTTTTTCTAAAAAAAAATTATAAATAATTGCAAATTCAGTAAATAAAACATCCCGAATTCAATGTCACTAGCTTTCTATACTTATACTAAATTAAAGAATTATGTATAAGATAACAAGAATAAGAATGATATTTTAAGAAATCGCGGGTTGATATGTGAATTTGTAATAATTATAATCATTTTTATGTTGTTAAAACTTGTAGTAATTTTGATATTAGAATTAAGGAGCACTTAACATGTTTAAATAGCAATAACTATTCTGAATTTTCAAATTATCTATTAGAAAAAAATCATTTTTGCAATATTAATAAGGGTTTAGAAATTTTACAAACAAATAGAAATAACATAAGATGACGGATAGATTATTTAAAGTAGTTTTAAATTATTAATTCAACTCCCACATTTTTGTTATTGTTGACGTCTATACTTTGAATTTTAAATTTTTAGTATATGTTATATTTTGATGAAGGGAGGATTGGCCACGAAACGTGTTGATAATTCAATAAATTGGGGTTTATATAAATTATTTTATTTTTAGTGATATAAATTATCAATAATTTTTATGACCGAGCACTACGATATATTGGTTGCATCTATATTATAGTAGTGTTTCAAAAATTCTATTTATTTGATAATTAATATTATAATTGATGATATAAATGAAAATTAATATTACATAAACAAATAAGGAAATAGCGTTGTAGGCATATTTTCCATGCAACGATTATAATGGATTGTTTTAATTTTAATGGAATAAATAATTGGAAGGTCGTTGATGACTAATCTATCGTCCTAGGTAGAATAGGTAAAACACTAATATGAAGGTGAGTCCAATGACCTTATAAAAGAAACAGGATAAAGTAAAAAAACTTTAAAAAAACCACTACAGAAAAACCATGACAATAGAATGTAAAAAGATATAAAATTTAGAAACCCATTAAAATATTTTAGAAAATAAATTAGTACAGCGTTTTATACATAAAATACACTTCTTCTTCTTCTGCTTCATCTAGGATTGCGTCCTGTCATTGCTCGGAGCCTGTTCCTGGGATACAAATGTCCATAAAAAATAAATAAAACATAAAATACCTAAATAAAATTCTATTTCATCTGATAAACTTTAATGCCATAGTTTGACAGGTCGTTGGTGGTTAGCAAAATTTTATAATAATTTTTTTTTTTTAAGTTACACCATCGAAGCAGCATGAGAAAAATATTTATAAGCGACGCAATATATCAAAGTATTAATTTTTAAAAATCTAACAAACTTTAAACAAATCACATTTATGAAAAATGTCGATGATAGTGTTTGTTTATTGAATTTAATAATTATGTCAAACTACTTTAAACATCAAAAATAGGCCATCAAAGTACCCAGTAAGGTTATTCACATCTAATGTAAAATATTGTATAAGTCTGTCAATGATGCCGATTTACCAAATCTATAAACATAAATGAAAATTTATGCATAGTTACTATTTATTACTCTTACCCTCCCTCTGCCTGGATCAAATTTTGCACATGTTATGTCGTTATTATTTAGGGCTTGCGCAAAACATAGGCAAAGCGTCGCCTCTCACCCTTTAAATTATAACTGAATATTTGAAACCCAGGCAATACCCGGCAGACTCCGCTTGTCTTACATAATTAAAAAAACATGTATTAATGTATAACAATCAAGAAATAAATTGCGGCCAGCTAAGAAATGAAATCCAAAAGGCCATGAACAACTTGTTTCCCCTGAAACTAGCGAGAACGGTTGTAGTTAAAAAAATGAGTATTAGCTAATGACAGTTCCAAGGAAGCGTCAAGAGACAATAGTATTTTTTCTTTTATAAAGTATTATTATAATTAAATAATATGTTTCTTATACACTAGCTGTAACCCGTAAAAAATGACGAAACATTGGTTCGCGTCTTTGCCAGGCCCTAGTATATATTTATAGTATCTTTTTGGCGGTGCACAGAAAGACGGCACGCGTAGAGTAGCCGGTTCGGGTTTGCTGACCCGGGGTTCAAGCCCCATCTACGGCCGTTTAATTTGGTTTTATTAGCCGTGAATTCGAACGAAATTACGGACGTTACACGAAGTTACGGACGGACAGATAGACAGACAGACAGACAGACGGACAGGCGCACAGACAACGAAATTATTATATTTGATAATATATTAATATAATATTAGAATATATTATAATTTATTCCAATCACTGGCCATGAGCACTTGTAAAACTACAGTCTAAAAAAAATAATGAAAAAATACAATAGCACCCTTATGGTTATGTATAACTGAGTATGTGTTTGTGTGTAGAAGTATATGTTATATGTATAGTTTACTGGGAAAGAAAGAAGAAAAAGCAAATGTCATTAAATAACATTTGCTTTTAACGATCATTATTCATTTTATTTATTTATTTCAAAAAATCCTTGTTTACAATATATAGGTACTTAATAATAATTTAACAATATAAATATAAGATAAGATTACAATTTTTTTATTGTTATTAGATTTGTGGATTATGGATAACAAATATACTTTGTACTTGATTATGTAGGTGCATGTATTTTTTATTTCAATTTTTTACGTAGATACCGTGCACTGGAATCACAAAAAGTATTTACATTCTTACCGGGATTTTTAAAGGGATTATTTTAATTTTCGAACAGGTTAATTTGTAAAAATTTTCAAAACGTGCATTTAACGTTTAATGGTACTGAATAAAATATATAATCCACAGGACATAAGGAGTGTGACGATTTGCTTAGCCCTTAGATAACTGAATTTTTACGAGGGTAACTCTTGTCCTTCCTAACCATTCAGTTTACACGTCAAAAATATATCACTGTCTTCAGTTTTGTTCTAAGATGACCAGCAGACTTATAACATATCCTTTAGTCCTAGGTTGCCTGTCGATAAATTTAAATTTAGTAAAATAGATAATGCAAAAAAATATATGTTTTATAAATTCCTCACATAATTCAATATTAAGTTTCCTAACTTTAGTACCGGGTACCAGGGTAGCAGTAAGCAACAGTAGGTCGCTAATAAATCATTCATTCAACGCACATTTGCACTGGAGGTCTGCGGCGGGAGACTACCTCTCGGGCCATTTGTCAAGATGGAACTCCTTAGCGCCGGACATATCGAAGAAGGGTTGCTAGATCTAACTACGTGTGCTAGTAATATTTATTTATTTTTCAAAAAACTCATTGCCACTGCGAATCAATTTATTTATTTATATCTTTTTTATCCAAACAGATGTGATCGATATTTTCTGATGAAAAAAATACTTTCTGATCTGAAAATGGAATGGAATCAAATATTGACTCTCGAATCGGTTAGGCCGTAATAAAAATCCAATGTATAATTTAAGTATATTTTAATATAAAATAAAATTCCTTAAAAACGATTATAATAATTTACCAGACATATAATATAGTTTTAATAAAATATTTTAAATAAAATATTATAGGTCATTATTTTTTGTCGTTTATCTTGATAAATTTCTCTTTTTTTTCCTCTTAACATTGTTATATTTTGTTTGTTATATAACGAAACATAAATTTATTATACATATTATGTAATATCAAACGATACCTATGGATTTTTCGTCATGTTTTATATCCATCAAAAAACCAGTCCCAGACTAAAAGGTCCTTATTTGGGGTGCATAAAATGTAGTTTAACAACATGTTTATAAAATAACAATAATTTTCTGTTTGAAGTCTGTTTCAAATATGTCAAATTACGTAATAGTTTCTTTAAAACTGAGTGACAAACACGTCAAGTTACATTAGGAGGTAATCAAAAAACAATGTCATATTTTACTTGTAGTATTTTTTAGATCAACAATTATTGATTTGAAAACAAATTTTAACAGGAGCAAACGTGGATATTAATTTTTATTACTACTACTTAAAATAATAATAATAAAGAATTTAGCAGTATTTGGTCATGGAGTTTGGTATATTATATAATAAGTATTCTGGAAAATTGATGTTGTATTCTTGGTAAAACAACATCAATTCTGAACTTTCCAAAAATTCAGAATGAAAAACATAAGTTACATTGTATACAAGGCTCAATTCAGGAATCAGTTTTCTTTATTAGGTATCTGCTCTAAATTATGTATAGAGTGACATTTTTGTAAAAAAATCACAACATTAGCGATGCGCCAAGCTCCAATAAACCAAAACATTATTAACTTGAAAAGTCAACATCTAAGTACGATCGCAATCGCATTAAAAAATTAACTTTTGTTTTTACAAAAATCTCATAAATAATAATCAATAAAATCAAAATTAAGTTAAATGCCATTTACATATGGAAGAAATTAATTTTCCATTCATGATATTAAACTGGCATTTGTTGAATACGTTTCGAAGTACAGAAGTAGGTACTTATACAATTTTATGTCGATTGACACCTGTTCAAAATTAAATGAATCAAGCTTACATTACTACAGTGTTTGAGAGTTTATTCAATAATTTATTTATTTATCAGCAAGTTAAAACGGATGAAACAGGACTTACCTGTCAGTTTACTCATTAAGCGTTTGGAATTATGATAAAATTCAATTCAAATAATAATAACAACAATTGATTTATTTTCAATCAATTAAAATATATAATTTTAATTAATATATTTTCTAAAGAAGTGCCGACATAAGGCACACCCTCGGCATGGAGGGTGTGCCTTATGTCTACTCTTATGCTTTACTTTTACACATTAGAAATAATTTAAAATGAGGTGGCTGGGACATGTGCTAAGAATACCAAAGGAACACACACTAAAGCAACATAAGACATTTGAATTTGGAAGCAACTTGAATTTGGAACCCTACTAGAGAAGGATATAAAGATGATGATGATATTTTACAAGGCAAAGAGACCTCCAGAAATTTTTTAACAAGCTTATAAATGAAATAATTACAAAAGATGAAAACTATCCAGCAACGCACATTACTCTTATAATGAGTGTATGAATATCAAATACGCCAGTCTACTGTAAAAATTTTAAAAGATTTTTACAGAGATTGGTCCTTGGTTAGCACAAGAATACGGTATTTACTTGAATGAACCACAGTCTATATTTTTGTAAAATAAATATATCAACATTTAAATGCCAAAGTCCAAGTCACGGGGTGAATTATATTCGCCTAAATCAGTTTGAACCAATCACAAGCCACCAAGAGACGTGTACGTCAATTTGCAGATGTTTCTTGTATTTATATTGTGACTTTTTAGTAATTTTTTTTGTGTGTTGTTCAACCGAGTTCGGCTAAAAAAAATTGAAAGAGAATGAAAAACATCTTTCATACTTAAATAAGTCCACATGCTTTATACGAATATGTATCTTAAAAACTTGTTATATTTTTAAATAATTTAAAATATTATTTGGAGCTTTCTGACTTACTTTAAAAATAGTTATCTTCATTTTTTAAATTTTTTTTTATTAGTATAAGAATTTTTTAAAAGCACACGCTAATACGAGGTGATTTTTTAGATATGTAGAACTTAAGATGAAATAAAATACATTAAATCGAGGTGATGACTTTATTGGAAAGATAATTTTATGTCATAATTGTTTAAATATGATTACGATACCACGATTTTCGAAATAAATTTGCACAATTTGCAAGCGTTGTTGTGGCGTAAGTCTATTCATTGAGAAATACCAAACCTAACTGAGCCCAAATCAGCTGACAAATTGGTGGTCGCTGGAAAAAGGGATGCTTATTGGAAAAACGAACTTCTAAAATACACCCTATATTTAAACAATTATCTTTCAAATAAAGCCATTATCGTGGCCATTACCACGATTTTGATGTGTTTTCTTTAATTTTAAAATGCTATAATATACTTCTCAAAAAGACTCCTATTATATTATTTTAAATATTTAGTTGAAAAGTTATTTCCAGCCCTGTCCGGTAGCAGTAGCAGTTCAATACTTCCACTAAACTAAACGCCTCGGTCGGGCGGCCTCTCCCGCTCCGGGAAGAACAGGAACAGCAGAAACCTCTCCCGGGTGTCCCGGCCGCCCGCGCCGGGAGCTGCCGGCGGCGGTGGTGGGGGACACTGATACGTATTTATTGCCGTACGACCAGCTGAGACTCACATTTTAAATCAAAACATTCCTTGATTTCTTCCCTCCCTTTAAAATATGCATTCAGAATCAGCCTGGATGGTTGGACGGCTGGTTGGTCGGGTAAGAGGAATATGAAAAGAAGCACAGTTAGATTTAGTAAAGAGAGGAAAAAATATTTCTCTGCTCAATAGACAATCTTCTTAAATTATCGATTAAAACTTAAAAATTACCCATTCAAATACGCTCGAAACATCCAGCGTAATTACATATTCCATTTTTTTTTATGGACGAAATGTAAACCTAAACTAACCTAACCCATGTCCCATTGGAAATAAACGGGAGAAAAATTATTTTTAGATATTTTTGGGTTGAGTGGTACGTTTAAAATGTATCCAATATTTTCTAAAAAAAATAAGAGAGTCATTAATTCTTAAATTGAGTGGTGGACGGGAGGTTTCGTCTTCTCTGCCATCGAGTCCCTATTGCACAAATCATCTTATTCACATTATTTCAGTCCAATTCTCAGCCATGTATTATTATTTATTATTTTTAGTTATTAGTAGCTGTTACCCGTCAAAAATGACGGAACATTGGTTCGCGTCTTTACTAAGCCTAAGCCCTAGCTTATATTTATAGTAACTTTTTGGCGGTCCGCGAGGAGGCAGCGGTAGCAACATCGCTATCGTTCCCGCCTTCCTTTAAATTATGGACGTTACACGAAGTTACGGACGGACAGACAGACAGACAACGAAATTATTATGTAATATTTTCAATTAAAAACGTATGATTCAATATATTTCAGAATGAAGTGTGGACGTATGCGTGAGTGAACGTAGAGTGCTTGCACGAGCGTTAATCTTAATATAACAAATTTAAATTTGGTAATAGATAACTAACTTAATAATATGCTAGGCTCGTAGGCAGAGAGGCAGATACAAGCTAGGCTCGTAGGCAGATTTACTGCTAACTTTTATTTTTCGACCCCTCTCATGTTTCATTTCTGGAGCTTCGAACTATATTAATAATATGTAGGTGTAATCTTTGAATTTGAAAGCAATGAGTGCTCAAATTGAATGTTGTAGTATTTTATTAGATCAACGTTCCAATTACGTTTAATTACACTGTAAGCGCACTCCCTCTCTAAACATGAGTAGTTCCGCTTTCTTAGAGAGGTAGCACGTAAAATATAGCATTGCAACAATACAATACAATATTTGCATATGTTTATTTGTATATGTTTCACATACTCAAAATATCATACTGTACTTAGTCAAAATATCTAATAAAAAATAAAAAACTTCGCCCGCAAATCTATGGCGTGACACAAAATGTGACTGCAAAAAATATTTACTTGAGTTAAATATATTTATCTATTCAGATCGGTTAACTGTTTATTATAAATAAATCTACCCGTAGCAAAAAGAAAAAATTTCCCAAAAGTTAAACAAAAAATTAATACATCGACGTTTACTTTTATACTTTTAGTTGTTGAATTTACTTTTCAGTTTTTTCGGTAAAAGAGAAAATTACATATATATCTGTTAAATTTTATTGTCTTAATTATTTTAGTTGACTTAAAAAAATCGATCTTTATTCATGAAAAAAATTGTTTTCCTTTCTTCTGAAAACTTGTATATAGATATGTTTTTTGTTACTAAGTCAAAGAAACGTCTACTAGTAGTATGGAGTAGGTTTTCACATTCTCTGGGTTGGAAATAATGACAAAAATTATTGAAAGTAAGTCACACCTTCAACCCGAACTTTCGCCTAGGACGGATGCTGCGCCCGTCGAGAGAGTAGCCTCCGATTTTACGATAATTCGAGGTACCTATGACTGTTTTAATTAAACACGTACCGATTCGCGTCGGAACATTGATTAAACATAATAATTATTATTATATTCGGGAAAATTCCGAAAACGAATCAAAGACTTTCCATGAGCCCGAATTGCTTTCACAGCCTTTGTGGAAATATTTCAATACAGAAAGCTATGAACATCAAATTTAATAATGAGATTATTCAAATAAGAATACTCAACAAGGCAATAAAACCCAGGAAAGATTCAGGAAGTTTGATTGGTTTAGTTAAAATGATTATTAAATTTATTGAGGCTGTATGGAATATTCAAAAACATACACTTGTTTAACACCCTATAATAGAAAATAAAGCATTTAAAAGGGTGATTATTGAGGGACGCGATACCGAACTTTTGTACAAAATCTCTACATTTAAGGAGAATTTTAAAGAGGTTAGTGCCGCAATATAGACATATATGGTGTATGCCGCAGTTTTTGTACTTACATGTATTTAAAAAAATCATTTTTGATATGTAGATATATTCAGAATGGTTCCATCCACAACACAAAGAAAAAAAATCTCAAGAAGTTTAGGAAGTAGTATAATCTGAAATGTATCTCACGAAATTAAAAAATAAACAAAACAACCAATACACTGATAAATCGTTGTGTTTGACTTTTAAATATACTTAAAATAATTAATTGTATTTGTGTCTGTTAAAATTTACTTTCCTATTAGTTTTTTACAGCAAGAAATCAATTCTCAGACTGGAAAAATCTTGTTTTTTTATGTCCCGAACACTTAACAATCTTTAGATATATTCGGGATATATAGGTTTTAGATATTATAACGTAAAAAAATAGTAAAAAAAAATATTATAGTACCGTAGTATCGCGACATGTCTTTGAATACTACACAACCTAAAAGTCTCCCATCCTTAGTGGCGGGAGCCTATAAAAACTCTCGTGCGGGAATGATCGGTCTCTTCTGCATATAACACTTCTCTAAGCTACTACAGCCGAGAGTTCGAGAAGCGGAGCGTCTAGTTCTGCCCGGTAATAATCACTATTGTGCACGTCTATTATTGAGATTAGCAGACCACAAGGTACATTACTAATTTTTGTATTATATTCTCTTTTGCAGAACCCTCCTTGCATTCAACTAAATTCATTTAGATAATATGTAGATTGTCGGTTTCGCGATCTAGAGACTACTGTATAATCTTAGTGGTGTGCATTCCATCAATGTGTTTAAATTTAATTTAAAATAAAATTTCACTAAGGCAAGAATGTTCTAGCAACACTAAATTAAGGAAGCATCTCCGAACTATTTTCGTCAAAAATAAATAATCAAATCAACAAATCATTTACTTTCAAAGAAATCGAATGCCAAGCTTATTATCTTAAATACTAAATTTTACAACGATGCAAATCTATCGCTCAATGGTCGGTTAACCAGGACAAGGATGAAGAAGGAAAGCGAGGATTGCTGCTACGAGACTCTGGAATTGCGCGAACAATTTCCAGGGACCTCCAAGCGGATCACCAACAGGATGGCGTTGCTTCAACATCGGAAGGCGTTTCAAGATCATCACACTTCATTAAATATTAATTCAAACGTCGAGATTAAAACTAATATGTTATATGAATTATACTGATAGAAAATAGGTTCAGGGACGACTTCATAAATAATTATTTTAAATAATAAAGCTTACTAAATAAATCAAGCTAGAAGTAGGTAGCTGTAAGAAGTAAGAAGTAGATAAAATAAAATATGCTCTGGTATTATAATTTTGAATAAACTGTAATAATAATCTAATCTACTTTTAGTTCCACCTAATGTAAAATTCACTTATCCAGTCTAACATCCCACATTACAGCGGCCTATCCGTTCACTACCGAATAGATCCCACGCACTCACCCTAGTCTCGTGTATCTCTCTGAGGGAGGGCAAAGGTCAGATCGCGTGAGCTCCTTCAGAGCTTGGTGTGTTCAAACTCATCCAGTACAACACCCAGTCCGCGAATCTCGACCACAATGCACTTAAACCTTCAAATATATAGGTTTTTTGTTAATAAGCTATCGAAATGGTTTCTTTTATATCATTGATGGATTTGGGGTTTTAGAATTGCAGAGTTTATTCATGATGATCATTAAATTAGGTAAAAGAACATCAACTTTGTTACCTCTACGTGAGTTTAATTGTTTAAGTTTCCAGAGTAACCGAATTTCTCACTATCAGTTTAATACTTCACCTGTCGATGAGAGATTTTGTTACTCTCGAAACTTAAGTAGTAAAATATAAAAATAATTAAACTCGTGTTTTGTTTGTGTTTTTCACATAATTTCCAGTTTAAAATAAATTGATAAAAAATTAAACATATTTCAATTAAAAATGTGACAATTAATGTCATATTTTTAAATAATCTCTGCCTTGAAAAGAAATTTGAAAATTTTGAGAATATACTTTTACTTAAAAGAAGTATACAGTAGGGATTTTGTGGTACAAAAATATAAAAGGTATTACACCTGTAAAATTATTGTGACAATGGCGAAGTAGTTCGAAGTTTTAATAGCTTTTTCATGGGCTCTTGCCGTTGTTCAAGCGGACTTCAGAAGTTCCGGAGATGTTCTAGGGGGTGGCTTTTTTCTCATTTAGTTCTTGCCAGCAAAAAAGGGTAGTTTTTAAGATAATAGATATTGAGGTCAACGATAATGTCATATCTAGTTGTTTTGTTTGAAGTGATATTAATGGATCGACACGAAATTTTCAGATACGATTTGTTTAATATATAGAGATACATACATTATAAATCTGAATGTTTTAGAAATAACGAAATATGGGCTAAAAGTAGGTAGTTTAGCCACAAAAGCTCCAAGATAAAATATCTACGGAGGTATTTAGGTATTGAAACAAAAATGAATATATTATATGAACCGTATAGATACGTAGAGTAAATATGTAGTATGACTCTAATACAATATCGAAATAATTTTTAATATTTTTAACCTGAGTATTTTATTCTTAAGTTGTCCTTGATAAGTAATCGTCGACAGTTAAAATAGATTTGCTAAAACTATGTTATTTTAATAATATCAGAAATATAATTTATCGAATAGTGGAGGGTTGGAATTGAAATTTACTTTAAGCCGACATTTTAACTAATTAAAATTTTTCTAATTGAACTATTTTAAACACACCGACATATTCACTTAGGTAAGTATAGCTGAAATTTAACCAACAGTTTTTACTGTCCATAATGTCATTCACATAAAAACGAAGAATTGAAAACGGGATATCGGCCTTAGGAGCACATCATTTGGTTAAAATAATTGACTACTTGAAAAACTAACTTTAAATGCTAACTAACTTTAAATAACGAAACTAAATTTAAATTACTATCTTTGACTTGTTAATGGATCTTACGGAAACAGTATCCAAAAATTATTTGAAAAAATGACTGAATGTAAGATCCGACCGACAACACGTCACCCGAGACTCCCTGCCACGCGGCGAGGGCACCCTCTCACCCTCTCACCCTCTCACCCTCGAGTGAGTGGGGGTGAGCCCCTCCGTTAACATTTTTCCGTAAATTGAAAAGCGACCAGGAAAATTGAAACAAACAATAAACTCGAGAAACGCCGTGCGTCACGCTTCACGTCATGTGCAGACGAAATTTTTACAAAGAAATAGTATGTCATCTTAATATTAAAAGTTTATTTTCAATTTGGGATAAGTTTATTATCATTAAAAACGGTAACAGCATTACGCACAGACTTGTGAAAGATTCATAGAACCAACCGCGCAAGACTATAATAACTAATTATTCCGAGCCGAGTGGTGACGTTGTTAAGTATTCGGTGGATTGATCATTGAAATCAATTGACTTCAATTAAATTTATTGAATTTCTAGACAGCGAGATATAAGAATGAAAAAATATAATAACCGTACAATTAACGCACAAACATCAAGGTTTCATTTTCTACCAGCGCGAAGAGCTTTAAAAATTTTACTGACAATATTTGAACATTGTATTGACAACATATATTCGAGGACGCATTTATTCGAGTCAGTTTTTAGGGTGCTTTAGATTACTCTCCTTTAAAAATGGTTTTTTTAGTATCAACCTCGGCATTTAAGACAATCATAAAAGTGAGTAGGACATATTTTTTTGATTAAAAGCTAGGAGATTTCTTAAAAGTATTCCGGTCATAAGGACTTACGCAGCGACAGCCAAATTCTCGTAGTACGCCATTTACAGAAGATGATTTTCCCATGTAATTTACTTCTGTTCAAGCAATGTAACGAATATTTTCGAAAAAATCAGCATTCTTCAATTGATGACTAAGCGTCCAACTGTAACCAGAGCAGGTTAATGAGTTACTAAAACCCACGAATTAATAAAATAATATTTTAAGCGATCTTTGCGTATGCAACGGAGACTGGGATGATCCAGAAGAGGCAATGGTAAGATAGACGCTTTCCAAATTTTCTGGAAGGAAACAAATCGCACAACGCACTTCTATAATGCCTCAATCCTCAAATTCTCCTCAATCACAATCACAGCAAGATCTGTAGTGAACAAACATTTCATTAAAATCTTAAGCCATATTATAATTTAATGTGACGGTAAAAAAAATATACATTCCGGGCCCAACTTTGAGCCTAAGGAGTCCTAGAAAAGCGCCACAATGGTGGAGCTGTCAGGAATGTTGCTTCATCAGCATCAAATCGTTATTTTAATCGTTTAAACATTGTAAAGTTATTTGAAATTTGTAACTAAGATATCACTGCTTTCTTGCACCGACGGTTGTATTTGAGAAATTGAGAAAAAACATTGAAAAAATTGAGAAAAAACAAAAGTTATAAATCATTGACATAATCAGACACAAAACTCAACGTTTATCACCGGTTAAAATTCATTGAATTTATTTTTCTCACAACTTTCATATGTTCGATGTGAAGGAGGTATGAAGAATATGATGATAATTTAAAACGAAAAAACACAAATTAATTAGTTACCGTTATTCAAGATTTTTAATTCAAATCTCGATTGTGATAGTACAAAAAGTATCTAAACATCTTCACATACTATTTTTTCACCTCGGATATAAGGACAATCTTGCAGCATTAACAACTCGTAAAAACTCGACATTTGCTCCAATGTTAACCTTAACAACTTGGAAGAACATTTTAAAAGATATTTTAAAAGAAAGAAAATTTATTTAAAAAAAAAAGAAAATTTTAAAAGATTAAAAGATAAGAAATATGGAAAAATGACTTTAATATTCGATATTTATTGGAAAAAATTTTATGGCGTGACTAATTCAAGTTGAGTATTATTAATGAACATTTTTACTTACTTATTTCCAACGATTCCAATTTAAGTCTAACCTTGTTTACATATAAAATAAATTTTACAAAACAATGAACAGTGGGTACCTACTGTTTATATGACTAAATTAATAATACCAAAGTTGTTAAGTCTTAATTAATTGCTAACCACAACATTTTTGCAGTAAATATATAAAGACCACACATACAATTATTAGTTTTGAATAAAATTCAAGTAGAGAAATATACATTGTGACGACGACCTAGTCGATTAAATATAATGAATTCTGCGATGTAATGATAGAAATCTGGATAATCATAGTGGAAGTGTGTGAAGGAAGCCGCGGGTGAAGCGGGAGATTGGCAACAATGGCTCGTTGGTATCTGAGTTATGGCAATATTTGGCGAAAGTGGATAAGCATCTATTCCCACCAGAAGTGTGGGTCCCCATTAGGCACGGAGATCTGTCGAGATGAATAATTGAAATGTATGTAGATTAATTGAGTGTAACGCACGCGTCATTAGCGGCGAGCCGTCAGCCCGCGCCGGCCCTGGCACGCTTCCAGCCGCCGCGGCTCACGGGCCACGCGTCCACGTGCGAGCTTCTGCACCCACTGTTTTATTATTGTCATCGCGATTTTATAAATGCGCAATTTTAACAAATTCAGCCGTATTAAAATGTTAATGATTTTTTTGAGTACAGAAAATCGAGTCGTAGCGGTTTCTAACAACCGCGTTGCAAAAATTTCGTCTGGTGCATGCCGTTTACATATATTTGGATTGTAGACTTCACGTGCCGGACATCACGTCCTGACAACAGCGAAGCGAACCAACCATTCCGTCGCTCGCCACGATCTAGTCGACCATGCTCCTGTCTCTCTCATCTTAGTATTGCAACCAAAATTTTGTGTTGAATATTAGATAACAATAATATAATAACAGTTTGAATAAGCAGTGAGATAAATTTAAGTACGAATGGTCCTTATTCTCTAGCATGGTACTGATTGATCAATTCTCTTACAGATTACTTAGTTGACTTATATATTTAATTTAGAATACTCCGGCCAAATTGGCTAATACTATCAGCCACCACCACACCCAGTAAAGTCTTAACTATCAGCCGGGATAATCTTTGTGTTCTGGGGCCACTTATGTTCGCAATTTTATTTCGAAAGATGGAGACGATTTTGATTAAGGTGAGTTTTTGGGAGTCCGTAAGGTCAAAATATTTCAATTTTCGGATTTTTATTGTATTTTATGAGATGCTAGAAATGGAAAGAACTACACACAACACTGAACGTTTATAACAAATTGAAAATTACGAGAAGGCTCCAGAATAAACGATGAAACCCAAAACTGTATGTAAACGAGACAAGGTCATTGCGACATACATAATAATTTTGACATTTGGTGAAGTCATAGACAAGCGAATTAACGGCAATCCAGCGCGCTTTATGAGGACCAGCGAAATAAATGACGAGAGTACCTAACGCGCGTTCGATAGCTTTCGAACAATGTGATAAGAAACGTCGAATAAAGTGTTCACAGATGTGCGAATATTCTAGAGGGCGAATACAAATTATTCTAGCCAAGTTATAATTTCTTCATCCTTGCACCACAAAGACAGTGAAGCGGTTTTGTGTGGTCGCCTTATCGCGCCGTTTACACTCACGAGTGTCAGTGGCATTACAAGGATGACCATACTAGCATTAAAATAATGCCGTACTAGATGGTGAGAGTTCAGAGCAGATATGAGAGCTATTGCTCACAAAACGGCCCTAGGTACGCGGTGGGTTCCTTTTCACTGTCCCAGACATGTGGAAGATTCTCAAATGATAAGTGTGAAATTAGAGCGAATTATATTAGGTCCTTACGTATGAAATTGGCGTTTTGCCGTACTGGCAAATTTGATCTCAAATATCTTCTCTTTGGTTAGGAATTCCAAATCCAAATTTATACAGCTATTTACTCATGTATTTGTGTTTTGAAAATTATAATTCATTTGTTTTTTCCTCAATTGTTTTTTTCTTTGCGTCACTCAGTTTACAAAATGAAAAACTTGAAATATCGCGTTATTTACGAGTACGAGTTCCACCGTGGCACCAGTGCTGCAGAAACGGCTCGAAGGATTAATGATGTGTATGGCGACGGTGCCGCAAAAGAAAACACAGTGCGTTTTTGGTTCCAACGTTTTCGTTCTGGAAATTTCGACCTGCAGAACAAGCCCCGTGGACGGCCGGAGACCAAGTTGATAATGAAGAATTGAAGGCTATTGTGGAAGCGGATCCATCGCAAACCACATCCGAGTTAGCTGCAGGCTGCGGTGTTAGTGATAAAACTGTTTTAATCCACTTGAAGCAAATTGGTAAGGTGAAAAAGCTTGAAAGGTGGGTACCTCACGAATTGGGTGAAGCAAATCAACAAACGCGCGTTGACTGCTGCGTTGCATTACTCAACCGGCACACTAATGAAGGGATTTTAAATCGAATCATTACCTGTGATGAAAAGTGGATCCTGTACGATAATCGGAAGCGCTCATCGCAATGGCTGAACCCTGCCGAACCAGCCAAACCATGCCCCAAGCGAAAATTGACTCCAAAAAAGTTACTTATGAGCGTTTGGTGGACTAGTGCTGGTGTCGTTCACTACAGCTTTCTAAATCTGGCCAGACGATTACGGCAGATGTCTATTGTCAGCAACTGCAAACCATGATGGAAAAGCTAGCTGCTAAACAACCGAGGCTGGTTATCGCTCTAGGCCACTGCTGCTTCATGATAACGCTAGACCACACACTGCACAACAGACGGCTACCAAATTAGAGGAGCTTCAATTGGAATGTCTAAGACATCCACCGTACTCTCCGGACCTTGCCCCAACAGATTACCATTTTTTTCAAAATTTGGATAACTTCTTGCAAAGAAAAAAATTCAACTCCGATGGGGCAGTCCAAACCGCCTTCAAAGATTTTATTGATTCCCGTCCGAATGGTTTTTTTAGTAAAGGGATCGATGAACTATCTATGATATGGCAAAAGTTCATAGATAGCAATGGTACATACTTTGATTAAATAAATATATTATAATAAAAAAAAATCGGCTTTATGTTCCTCCCATACTAAACGTCAATTTCAAATGTAAGGACCTAATATAATACTGGTCCAGTTAAATTGGTGTACAGTGAGTTGCGATTAAATAAAAACATTGATTCCAAGTATTTTATTTGTCTCTCACCACAGTGAACCCATGACAATATGAAGAATGTTTTTTATTGGCATCACAGTGTCCTTAAGTGTTCAGGTAGTTATTCTTGATAATCTCTAATTTTTGGGCTCTCTAGATATCTATGGACGCGTAGTTCTCTGTCTATGTCAAAGTTGCTGCGAACCACATTTGGTCAATCCGGAATCGTTGGAATGGAATTTACGCGGCAGATAAAATATATATCCTATATTTTATTTGCGCATGTATTCTTATTGCGAACTACCAAAGATCACCGGGACGAAACTGGTAAGTGGTAACTTACTATATGTAGAGAGATACTCGTGTTCAAATTTCTATCCCAGAATCTGTGGATTTTTCCTGACATTCTGGATTCTTTGAATCTAGCTTATTTTTTCCAGTCGTCTGTAATATTTACATAACGTAAATTTTCAAACACAATCACAAATCAAATACTAAAAATGCATATCTGTGAACAAATTGCAATTGCCCTCTTGCAAAATACACAAATAGTAAAAACTAAAAATTTATATTGATTGTGGTCTAAAGTGGCACGCACGCGTAGATAAAATTGAAATAATACTTCTTAGATCTCTTGATTGTAGACAGTGGTTCTCTGAAGCCTACAGGAAAATTCACGCGGATATAAGGTTTAAGGTTCGAGTATGGGTACTTACTCATACTGAGTGTGTAAGCGGTCGGTCCCTGTGTAAATGCTTACTGCTTACCTGCAAAAAAGTAAACAAATTAATAAAATTGATGTGCAATTTAATTAATATACTACACGCGTACACATTATGTAACATATTCCGTGCATGCTTGAAAATTATGAAAAATAATTAAAAAGTAAATAATTAAATACTAAGTTTCATTAAAATGACAATTTTCAACCATAGACAGCGATAACATAGTTGTATTGAATAAAGTAAGCGAGGTACATAAATGCCGTATAATATATAACATTCCCAATTTGACAGATGTGCGATCATGAGTAGAATCGTGAATGTAACATACTGTAAAGTTATCCCTTAAGCCAACCAATGACAGGTCGTAAGCCCTATAAATGCCCAAAAAGTACTTACATAAATAGTTACTCATATAAATAGCTCCCTTTCTGTAAGCCTTATCTTAATTCTTAATACATGATATACCCTTTGGGGACAAAATACAGTAATTTTGTTTTTAAAAAATTCTGAATTTTGTCTTCTTTTTTTTTTAAATATTGTCAAATTAATAAATAATCTATCCATTAACACCTTTTATTATTAACATTATTCATTAAACAATATATTTAATGAATAACGTTAACCAAACCTGTCTGTGAACTATAAATTATTCAGAGGTTGAATGTACTGGACCTTCAATCGGCAAAAATCATTTTTGGGTCGACCCATATATAAATATTCCACTCAGCTTATAGCACTTGACTCAACAATAAAGTGACAACAACATTGTGAGTCATATTTATTTTAACTGCAAAGCGCAGTTTTTAAATCGACTGCATTGTTTTTAATATTCTTTACGGTTAATTAATTAATAAGTAATATAATTTAGTTGGCAATGGATTTATATTAAACACACTAAATCTTTCATATTAACGGTGATTTTCTACAGGCATTGATTAAAAATAGGTAAAATGCAAAAGTTGACTTTAAAAAAATATTAGAGTGTTGTACAGTTTTCAGGAAGCTTCAGAAACATGTTCCATCTCTTATATTTTATTCAATAAAACAAAGAAACTAATTAGATTATTAATGAAAATTATAAATAATTCTCAAAACTTGATTAATTAATTAATTAATTAAGAAGCATTTTCAATATAAATATAAGTATAATTCATAAATATATAAATACTTTTCATCACTTATTTTTTGAAAATATAAAGGTCCGTTCGTCAGAATAATAGTACACATGTATCCTAACGTATATTTATATTAATTACTAGCTGTTCGTAACCGGCGTTGCACGGGTTAGGATTATGTTGAAAATAATTTTGTGGGGAGAAAACAAAGGTTCCATTGTTGTGCAAAGCCTCTAATTAAAACAAGTTTTCCATTTAATAAATGCTGGGGTGGATACGATGTCTAGGGAAAAAATATGGCCAATTTATTCCGTCGGGAATATGTATGCAAAAGGAACGGGATATGGATCCAATCGGTGAAACGGTGTAGATTTGTATAGAAAATATACCTAGGGTGGGGATGGATTAGAGGGGAAATGTCGCCTATATTAGGGAGGGAAGGGGAAATGTCGCCTATATTACTCGACTCGTCCTAAAAAATAAGTTTGCAAATTTTGAGTCCGATCGGTCGAACGGTACAGATTTGCACAGAAAATACATCAGTGGATGGGGAAGAGGTAAAGGGAGAGGAGGGAAATATCGCCAATGTTATCCGCCGGATCCTAATGCAAAGTAATACAATAAGTATGCAAAATTTAAGTCGAATCGGACAAACGATGTAGATTTTTACAGAGAACAGACAGACATTGAGTTTTATACATCTATAATGTTACCAAAAAATCAATATAAGATCTATTATAGATGTCTCATAATGACGAAGCTATATTTTTATATGGGAAAGTAGATAGGCTTTCCTACTGCAGGTGGCGCTAATAAAAATACAACTCTCATTCGAAACAAGGTGTGCAAGTTAAACATTCTTCCTACTTCTTCCAAAAATTTGATAGATGTGGTAGTCTATCATGAATGGAATTGGTGAACGTTACATTGTGTAAAGTGATCACTTAAGCCAGCCGTATGATAGGTTGTAAGCTCTATGAACACCCAAAAAAAAAGACTTCCATACCTATTTTCCCTTATAAAAATATAGCTTCGTCTCTATGAGACATTATAATATATCTTAATTAATGATGTCCCCCTGGGGAGTAAATCAAGCATTGTGTTCTTTAAAAATTTGGACATTCTCGAAATATTCTGAAAATAAATATAATTAGTCGAAAATAAATTGTTAGATTGATAATATCCTCGTAAAGCGAAACGTTTCTCAAATAAGTAAAAACTTTACTCATACAATGTTTCTCTGCTCCCTGTAAAAATATACACCGTTTGACAGATCTAACCCAAATTTGGCATATTTATTCTTTAGAAATCTGCGGAAAACGCCATTTAGGCGCCATTTTCCAGATCTCCTTTTACCCACTCCCTACCCGAGGCATAAATATATAATATATATATAAAGGCACTCAAAATTAAATTTAATATTATCTATTAACTATACTTACGAAATAAATAATAATTGTCTTTCCCTCCACCTACACCATTCCCTCCAATCGAATTGAGTATGCATTCCAATAATCTATTCCAAATTAAATGGAAGCCTTCAACTATTATTTTACCCTTTAGCACCATGCGGAAAATATATACCATCTCCGCTCCCCCTGAATACCCCACCCCTTTCCCACACTATTAATTTTATTTTCCTAAAATTTAATTGCATTCAATCCAATAAACCATTCCCCCTCCCCCGACAATCTCTCCTCTCCCCCTCGTTATAATTTATAAATTAAAAGCAATGCCATTCAAACTTTTTTGTTGCATAATTAAATATTGTCTATCGAGAAGTCAGTAACTCTAATAAAAGCACGTATGCATATATCTAAGTATAAAATTGAATGTATGTATGTCTGTCAGTCTGTATTCAAACTTAACATTCTGTAAGCTTTTGTCAATGATATATTACAGCCCCATAGTTAGCGGGATATTAATATTCAATGAGTTTGTCTGCTTTTAAAAAGGCTATCGCTGCATTTCAGTGAACTAAATATTTCATGTTGAAAAAAATTCTCCATTATTCTCGACACAGAAATTGAACCCGACACATTTTTTTTCGTAGTTATTATTTCCTGTATCTTTTAAATTATTTTTAATCTTAAGTTTTTTGGCCATTGAGATATATTGTCTAAGTGAATATTAGAGTAGAATCTAAAACTTATGTTTTTATTTTCATTTTTTCATATAATTACGGAATTTTAAATGAATATTTTTGTTTGGACATACATTGACAAATTAATGGATAAAGAAAAATGGTATAAAAATACTAGAGCAGACTTAAAATTTTCTATTCTCGAAAAAGCGCATTTTTATTTTTCAAAGTAATCTCCTTGAAGCCGAATGCACTTTTCCCAACGACGTTTCTAAGCCGATATTCCAGTTTTATAGTGGAAAGGTATACAAAATTTATCTTTGCTTTGTTTGACTAAAGTAAATAAGTATGATAACAGACAACTGTGTAGAAAATGTAGGGTGCAAGCAATTTTTTTTTGAATGTTTAAATAACACGCAGAATATTATTTTTTTAGTCATTTATTGGGATAAAAATATTATACCTAGGTACGATTTTATAAAACAGATTATTCAAATAATTAATTTTGCAATCTGATATATTAATATTAAAATATGAACTACCAATGAAACGCGAAAAAATTACAATCAAAATACAATAATAACGTTTCGAGTAGGTATTTCTAAGAAATAAATGTAATATAATATTTGTATTTTTTCCGAGTAATGAAACTTAAATAGTGTATTAAACTTTTTAAAATTAATATACTTTTTTTGATGCGATAACAGCATACTTTGACATAATATAATTGGAAGTATATCATGTCTATTTTGAGTTGCCGTATTACAAGGAGAGCATAATAAACTAACGATGCGTAGAGTGGTAGATACAATAGTGCGTTGTTCGATACTTGCCAGACGGTTCCCAGAATCAATGCAACATTTTCTGAAGCAATGAAATGGAGTAATGAAACAGATAATTTATATTTTATATTTATTTAATTTTAATTACATTGTACATGAAGGTGTTAATTACATACCACATATTTGCGTAACAGAAAAAGAAAATGAACGCTTACCTAATATTACCTTTAATAGAGAAAATAGGATACAGGTCTTGCGCAAGATTTACAGCCCAATACGAGATACTCTAACCGAAGAATGGAGGAGGTTAAAGAACATGGATCTTCGGGGAAGATACACCGCCCCAGATATCCTGAGATAAGTGAAAGCAGGAAGGCTATACTAGGCGGTACAATGAGTGAGCGAAAGCAAATGAGTCTCGTAACGTTCACAGCTATGATGAAAATGGTTATACTCAGACTGAGGAAATTTAAACCTTTGTACTACTAGAACAAACTTGTGGTGTTGAACATTTCTTGATAATGAACGATCGCGTCTGTAGGCATGACGCGAAGAAAAGTTAGACTAACCCGCTTGCGGTGTGCGCACAAGACGCTCGTCAGGAGCACACAAGGCTTTCCGCGGGCGCGCCATAAGATGCGATACTGAAGTTGCGATGTAACTTACTCAACCGAATAAATGCAACAATTGTACGTTACCGCCACCTGCAAAAATACCTTTCGAATGTTTGCTTTACACGTTATTTTATTGAAAACCTCTACATTTTCCCGTTAATTCTCACACGGTCACCGAAAAATGTCAAAGACGATGGGACTGCAATCCAATAATGGCACTGCAGTCCGGAGCGGGTCACGATTGCATTAAGAAGATGCTCTGAGCCATCTCTGACAACGTCCAGGTTCTTTCTGATTCCCTTCAATCAACAAAGTCGTACTATCTCTCTAGACCCTTACAGAATACGGTGGCGCGTTATCTCCTTCATATTCGTCTAATTATCAATTAGAGAAATCTTTAGCACGAAACTGCGGTTGATTGCATATGACGACATTAATTATTTGTCGCGACTTATTTCGGTAGTGTAATCGTCGCGTTAGACTGATGGTATCAAACTCGACGGTGATTTTTTTCACAGCGTTTTTCTACTAATGCAAGTAATTTTCATACAACTGTTTTGTGGTAAGTAGCTTTCAGTGATAGTCTTCTATTTTTAAAAATCAACCGGAAATATTTCCGGTTGATTTTTAAAAATAATTTCGGTTGATTTTCAAAAATATTAGACTCAATCAGTCCAAAATACTAACAATTCATAAAATTAAAGAAAGAAACAACCGCTCTGCGCGACCATCAGCGTGATAAGTGGCCAGTGGAGTAGCTTTAAAAAAAGAATACTACTACATAATTTATATATTAGAGAGGGTACCACTCACACTAATGCAAGTGGCTTTCATAAACTGAAAGGACCCTACCTCAAATGTGGACTATAAAAATAAAGGCAGCAATATCCAAAAAAATTAAAAAATGTTTTGTATGACATCACCGAGGAAAACTTATTTAAAGTAAACTAGTCAAGTCGAGAAAAAACTCGTCCTGAACCGTGTATTTTGACTTATTTCTATGTCTGCTAGTTTTTGTAATAGACATGTAACTTATGCCAGGGGAGAGCTACGCGCACGTCACTTGCAGAAATGATATTTTTTGCAAATTCCACCCAAAACTTTTTGTGTGAATTCTACTTCTCATTTCTATGGTGAATGTAAATACCATCTGTCAAATCCATATCAAATCATAATGATTATTTACCACGACATTGCCATCGATGATATCATAAAATGTTTGATTTATTTTTGTGAAAATAAACGTATATCTGAACTTAGTATTATTCCCGATTTAATTATATATAAATCTCTTCGAAATATATTGAAAATTTTTGCCATATTACTTATATATAAAATATTTATTTATTTAGAAAATCTCATTTACAATATTTATTTTATAGTGAAGTTATTTTTGTGGATTGAAATTACAAAAAATGTATATACACTTATAGGTATATGCGTATATATATTTTTTATATAAGTATATATGTAGTCGGTTAAAGCGTACTAAGTTTATACCCACTGCACGCCACTGGTGTATAATAATTCCAATTAAAATATTTTCGTTGTCTGTCTATCTGTCCGTAACTTCCTGTAACGTCCGGAATTGTTTTTTTCTTTTTGTAATTTTATTTTTAAAATTATTGTTATGTTTTCTTTTTAATTTCTATTTTTTAATATTTTAATTTTCTATACAAATCTATACCTTGCGTAGGTGCCTACTTATCCTTTAAGAACCAAGACGTAAATGTACGTCATTTTTGACGGGTTACAGCTAGTATAATATATTTATATATGAAGGAAGGCGGTGTATCGACGTGAAAAAAAAGATTTGTAAAGCGCGGAGGTAATATTCTCTCAATTAAAATAATGTTTTAACAACAAAAATACAATTTTTATATGTTAAGTCAAGCAACAACATTCGAATGAACATATTGAGGGTGCCAAGTTTTTTTCTTAATTACGGGCGGTGTAATAATTGCGGACCGTAAAATTCACATAAAATTTACAATGCATAAATAATTTAAAATTACCGGGACGTTCGTAGTAGCCACTAAATTGTAGATTTATATCGATCGTTTCAGTCGAACATAATAATGCGGAATGATCGCGAGCGGGCGAAGAGTATAATATGTAGCGACAACAGGTGTGCGGCCGCGGGGGCCGCGCGGAATCGCTTGTGACTCGAAATTTAATTCCGAAATAAATAACGGATTTATTAATACATTTTTAATAGCCATCGAATAGTGTCTGGCTGGCTGGCAAGGCAGATGGAAGATTTTATTTGATTTTTATTCCGAATAGTATTTAATATTTCCTAGGAAAGCTAATACCGCAATGAACAAGTCTATTTACATATGAGTTTGAAATTAGACGAAGATTGTCTTATGTCAAGTTAAATTTTCACAGATTTATCAAATGATAAGGATAACAATAAAAATCGAAAAAAAAAAGGAAACGTCGGATCAAAGTGATTAATTAAGAAATTTAAAATACAAAATAAAATATAAACAAACGTAAAAAAAATGCATACATTGTATGTACCTAATACTAGTGTTACCTATGACCCAAATGTGTAATTGAGAGTTATGAAATGATAAATAGATGAAATAAAAAAATCGTAGTAGCCGAATTTAACTTGAAATAAATTAAATGAGTAATAAATACAGGAGTACCATAGTAGACGTCTTTCTATTTAAGAAAGACAATTACGAATTAGTATGTGTAAGCCGTGCGTACGGCTTACACATCGTTGTGTTGTTGTTTACGGGTATAAACACCATCATAACGAAACAATGGCTTACAAATACTAATTCAATTATCTTTCTTAAATTGAAAGTATACTACAAAGGGGGAAACTGAACTACCTAGGTGGTCTCAGAACGATGGATATTGGGTCGAAGCTGGGAAGTTGTAAGTTTATGCAAAAAAATAAGAGATGTATCATATCGCGATATCGAGAAATGCAGTGGAATCTTTAATATTTATATGAAAGGAATGGAAGTCAAAATATTTTAAAATTTTATTATGGACGTTCTCCATCATAATTTTTTGAATATGGTATCTAGAATCAAAAATTTAGACGCTTACTCCAGAGTATCCACTCATAACATAGAAATTTACGGCAAAATATGACAGGACGCGGCACACTCGATGCATTTACCATTTGATTTTATGCTTGGTCGAGGTTAGGAGTGTTCGCAGGGTTTCACGACTGTTAGAATCTTCTGTGTGTAGTTTTCTGGGATATTCCCCTGTAACGGGATCTGAAAATTCGGCCAGAGAGGTCACATATACACGGCAGAATATCCCAGAAAACTACACACAGAAGAGGTTAGGAGTATTTTCTGGCTTTTATACAGCATGCCATCTAGCGAATTATTAATTTCGTAATTGTCGTACTTAACTGTATTTCTCTCCGTCGCGTGTGCCGTTTAAAGGACCAAAAGGGATAAATCCCGTGGAAGACGATTAGCAGTACCGATTGGATGTGGGCCGAAAGCAGGAACTGAAACTGCGAGGATTGCATAGGTATACTAATATATCCATACTTTTTGCAGTTTGAAGATTGATACAATTTTTAGTCTAAATAAAGAATTCAACAATATAACAATATTTGGAATAATATTTAAAAATCTCATTATTGAATGGATAAAGATGTTAGGCATCGAAGAGATAAAAAAGAAACTAAGAATGAATAATAAAAATAAAATGATATAATGTTTTAACCTGTGTTTTTGTAGGAATTAAAATAAAGTAATTGAAGTAAAGAATTAAAGTAAACGAAGGATTAAGTTAAATGAATAAAAATAACATGGCTAAACTCCACTTATATTTGTTGTCGATTCCGACCAGGTTTCGCTACGACCGTAGCTTCTTCAGGGTAAAATCTTAACTGTTAAGATTACCGAAGATTACTGTTAAGATAATTGTTAAGACTTAACAGTTAAGATTTTACCCTAAAGAAGCTACGGTCGCAGTGAAACCTGGTCAGAATCGACAACAAATATAAATGGTGTTTAACAAGTTATTTTTTAAAATTTATTTATAATATCCCACCACCAAGTGTTTGCTTCCTTCGAAAATTTAAGAATTAAGTTTTAAACAATGTTTTTGTAAGAACGTTGTGGTACATCGTGTCCACATCGACACAGGATTATCCTAGTGATAGGGTAATGTTATCATTAATAAATAATATACAAATAAATATTTATAAATTAATTTGACTTAAAATGAGCACTAGTGTAGCGAGGGAAATTGTTTTGTATTTAAGTGATATAATTATTGCTATGCTTTCTTCAAGTCCTACGCAGAAATTATTGTTTTTTCCTGAATAAAACAAAATACGAAAAAAATAATATACGTACGCATTCTAATTACCATTCGTAATTTTATTTTTGAATGCCTTTTAATAAAAGAATTCTGAATGCTGATAAACAAAATAATGCTTTTTTTCAATTAAGCCTTTTCTGAAATTGTGAAAAACTAAAATTTTCAACACTTGACTTCCAATCCAGACTTCCCGATGTCAACAATATTGTTTCATATATATTATCTTGTAAGAGTTTCCGTCTCAGACAAGCCTTGATGCCAAACGATGTAGTAATTTTCTGAAGTTACGAATATGTACCTATATATACATCCATTCATTTATGTATTCGCTGGTAAAATTTTAAGCTTTTTGCAAGGAATATATAAATAAATAAAACATTAATCTATTCACAAAACTTTAACGCTAGATGTAAAGGAATTTTCTGTGTGCCAGAAACCAGAAACAATGGCAGGCAGACGAGCGGCCGCAGTTTATTGGACACATTTCTGGTTCAGACGTTTATTCTTGGGTAGACAGTTGGTTATGCGTGTTAATGGCTGCACTTAACATGTAGACCATAAAATGGGAAATTCGGCCATATATCAGGAGCTTTCACAATCAATAGTAAAGCTCATATATACCTTCTTCAAAATGCCTTTGATAAATTATATTGCCATTAACTTTTATACGAGAACATATTTTTAACAGAAAGTGACTCTAATTGTTTATATAGGATAATATTAGGTATACCTTTTTTTAATGTTTTTTTATTAATTATTATTTATTAACGCCCTTCAGGACTTTTAGAAAAAATTAGAGTAATGTTATACATATCAAGCACAACATACAATTACTAGTCCATTATACAATTACTTTCATTACCAGCTGCGAAATCTAACTAGTTCATCGAATCCAATCTAACAAGTTAACTACATAAAATACTACAACACCCTTTAAATATACGAAAGGTTTTCAGATTTAGAACATATTCAAAATTTTGATATGTGGATGTTCTTACGATGGAATTGGTGAACGTTGCATTGTGTAGAAAGAGCACTTAAGCCAGCTAATACAGGTCGCGAGCCCTGGGTCATCCAATGAAAAGACTTCCATAAATGTTTCTCATATAAATTGTTTCGACTCTGCGAGTCTTCTATAATTTATCTGAATTAGTATTATTATATTTCTTGGGCGATAATAAGATATTATTTTTTATAAAAAAGTTAATTAAAGAACAAATATAATATCTTTTCAGCACAAGTAAATTTTTTCATATTTTCTAGAAAATACATAGACCGAGAGGAATAAAATAATAACATGTTATCCGGAATATCACATACCTGCTGACCTATTTATTTATTTGAGATACTGGGTATAATTTTCGAAAAAAACTTGGGCCAACTAAATATTACTTTTCACACCACGCTAGATATTAATCTCGCCCACAAATATTTTTGAGTAGATAATTAGCTCGTTTCCAAAATGAACTAGTGTAGTCATTAATATTCCTTAAATTACAGATGTTTGTCGAATTAAATGAAACTTTTATCTTTCAACCAGCCATTTAAAAATAATTTACGCTTTAGAATACTAATATTTTGAGTTAATCTCACTAATTACGAATTCAAGAATTTAGCGTAGTCTATAATGTGTACGTCCTAGCATGTTGTAAAAATACATTTTATCGTGTCTATTCTCAAAATAACAATATAACGTAACCATCGTGCATGTCTGTGACAGATGTCTTGACATTTCCCATAGAAACTTTACGCATACTATTTTTTGACTTACTTAATAATATAACAACCATGTTATACTGAGAATAAGACGGTACAGACACTATTTCAGAGTAAGTAACCTCGTTGCGTTTCATATATGTCCAAGACATATATTTTTTTAGCACTACCACTAAACGAGGAGTATAAAAATAAGGCCAGCAATACGCAAAAAAAATGTTTTGAGTGCAGTCACCGAGGATTACTAATTTACAGTGGAGTGAATTCGAGATTTTAATGCAAAGAAAGCAATATTTTTGTATTCATTTGACTCTATCAACCCCGAAGGATGTGTTGAAACATCATGACAATATCAATTCTATAAATAGCAAAAGCATTGTCCCCCATTTTGGCAACAAACAGAGCAATATCCGTATTTAAAAGTCAAAAATGTATTTATACATGTATATGAAAGGAAAAGTGAGGTAGCATTTGTTTTTAAAAACTTATTTCTAATAAGATGTAGGTGTCATAGATTCTAGAGAAATTTCTTTGAGTTGTGACAGGTTTTTTGTATTTATCACAGAAACATCTCAGCGGGATTTGCTGCCTCAAATATTATCAATAAATATCGACAAAATGTAAATGCGTTTGGAATGCAGGTAGGCAAGTACCTTATATTACTTTATTATCTTTGCACAGGACTGTGTGGTATTTTACAAATATTTTTCTGAATGAATAATTGTATCGTTGCTGGCTAAATACCAATTTTCCGACGTGCTCTTTATAAGTAATACTTAATAAGGGATCAGTAATGGATCAACTTGAGATATTTATTGTTATGAGGAGGATTTAAAATATTGGTGTACTCGCGGTAAAAACATTGCTGGTACCAGGACCATATCCAGGGACATGAAAGTGAGTGGGGGCCGTCGGGGCCAACAGCCAGGAGCATCTGACAATATTTAGATACACCGCGCACCGCCGTGGTATTACCGTATCGAGTAACCCCGGCTTGTCGGGAACTTGTACCATGTTCAAAGTTGGTACTTGGTAAAGTTCCGACATCAACGCGGCGGGCACCACGAGAGATGATGTTTGCGGAACAATAACGAGATAAACTTTGCAAAAGTTCAACATGTTATCGACATCTCTCAAGAAGTAGCTGCGATGTTTTTTGTGTGTTTAAAAATACGTGTAAGTGAAATGAAATTTTCCATTTCTTGTATTGTTACCTGTAAATGTTTGAAACCTAAAATTTGTGAAGTTGGTAATGTTTCACACGCGATATCAGCTATCCGGCCGTATTCTAAAATAAGCAATATTGCTACTTCGGTATCTTGACAGTTATTGTATGACATTGTAGTGCCGTCAAGTTTATCATTTTAAGTTTGACAGGTTTGGAATTAATGAATTCAATCAATCAGAAAGCTCTAAAAGTAAACAAACGTTAAGTTATCATAAAACGATAAAAATGACGGCATTAAAACCTTACACAGAAACTGTCAATATACAAAATAGCAATATTGCTTATTTGAGAATACGGCCGATTATTGTTGTCAATCTTGACCCTCGCTTTTTTCGCTTAAAAGTATTATCACCATTCAGAGCTAAATAATTCTACGTGTATATCTCGCATAAAATTTATATTATATTATTTCATCGAATTAAAACATATTATAAAAGTTACGATTAAAAAATATTTGGTGGGTTAGGTTGTGCTGGAGAGGTTTCAAACCCTTCCAGAAGAATCCTTTCGTGTCAGCGTGCAGCGTATGTTCGATGAGCGTCGCGTATGTAGTGTGAATGAACAACAGAGACAGTAATAAGCACATCATTACAGGGTGTAAAATGATACACACTGTTTAGTGTTGCGATTTATTGTAACAATTTAAGGTCGTGTTACGTATAGGAATTTTATTTGCGTGTGCTACGGTGGTCGGCGACAGAATATGTCGACTGTCCATGCCACAACCGGGAGCCGGTCTGTGAAATTAAGCCCTGATTGATGGATTGAAGTCACCATAAGTATTACACATAGTATTTATAAAACTAATTTATTAACACACTATTGGAAAAAATCACATCGTACAATGTTGTTTATTTGGTTTTTAAATATTGACGGTAAAAGAAAATATTTAATCGATGTTGGTTAACAAATCATTGTAAGTTAGGCACATTCCCACTTAAGGAGAGCGTAGTCCAAAATTTGTTCAACTTATTAGAGAAATCGTGTTCATATTATGTATTCTTTTTTTACCTTTTTTCTTTTATGAATATTTAAAATAACTATAATTGTAACACAAAAACACACACTCACATATCACAAATAATTTAAAATGTTCATATATTTAATACCGTATAGATTAGTATTCAAGCAAATAAACTATTCATAAAATTTGACAATGTTCTTCTTCGCTTACATTCTGGTTTGGTACCTACAGCATTATTATAAAAAAAATCATCTAATTTTGAAATTCCGAAGCATGAAAATAATTTTTGCGAAACCCCTTCAACCATCATTACAGTGGAAACGGTACAGAAAAATAACTAACAAAGATATATTTATAAAATTATTTTTAGCGTTATTTATTTATTTATTTTTATTTATTTAATGTTCATGGAAGACCAACAGCGCAAAAAAAAGCATAGAAAACATTGATACAATATAGATGGCCAATTACAGGTCTCCACATTTTATGTCTATATAAACTAGATAAATACGCCACTGGGTAGATAACTCGTAGATTTATTTCCTTACAATGTATATTTGTAGGTATATCATTCAGTAATATTACCTTCGATGTTTGACCTCACGCAATCAGTTTTTTTTCTATGCTAGTTAATTTTTTATTCATTCATTTTACAACCATCCAATACATTCCGACAGCCTTATATAATTTTTGTATCAAGAAAGTGAGACAGGCACACATATAGTATGTACCTGTTAATGTGTTTGATTAAAATATTTTCATAAATTTTTTACCAAAAAAAAAAACATTCATTTATGCAAAAATCTAGTCAAGGAGAAAATGTAGAAAGTAAAATTATGTTTTTATATTGATAGCTGCATTATTATTTAAACAATCGCATATTAATTGTTGCGTTGTTTACTAAGTAAGTGCATATTATTGTACATTCATAGTTGCATAATCCATTCATTGTTGCTTTACAAATTAAACAGCTGTGTGTTTTAATCCATTTGTAGATTATTAATTAAACAATTGCGTATTATGATTCATTCATTCTTCAATTATTCATTAAACATTAGAAAATCAGGAGTTGTTAAAAATCTAAGTATCTTGGACGAATAAAAGATTTATGCTAAATAATTATACTAATGATTATAAGTTAATTTTATCAAAATTACCAACCTATTAAAAAAATCTAATGTTCGTTTTGGATGATAATATTATTAATAAGTGTATTATTAACCATTATATCCTTTACGTAATAAACGAATGAAATAAATAAACACGTTATTTATTATTAAGTCTGTTTCTTTTTCTAGCCAAGTTACTGCAGAGAGACAAAGTGCTTTACTACGCTAAAGAAAGAAAAGAAAAATCTTCAAGTGAAGAGTACATTATGTTTTATTTACTGTTGAAAGTAAGGCTTCTTTGAAAAATGTCGTTCCAATATCAGAAAAACCGTAAAGGATAACTATTAGCCTGAGAGAGGAATTTTTCGATAAATTGAATAAAGAAGAAAAGTGTAGTAAATCAAAGGTCGTATAAATCAGGTGCCGGTGACGGGAACTAAGAGCCAGCCGGAGCCATAAACCCAACGGACTCATCCTTATCAAGCAGCTGACTTTCGGCTTCAATATTTGGACGTAACGGTCTATAAAGATGACTGAAAAATAATAGGAAATAACCAATAAGAGATAACTGGAACAGTAATACTATAGAAAAAGTGATGATGGATAAAATAAAACAACCTTCAATTTCAAGATTTCATATTTTTGAATTTGTTTTGTCGATAATTTTAATATTGTTATGTAATATTGTCGACAATACTCATTACTCTCTGCCTACCCCCACGGGGAAACGGCGTGATGGTAAGTTAGTTAGTTAGTTACTCATTGATTTATAAGTTTAATTAATACTTTTTTTTGTCGTAGAAGTACATTTTAATCATCGGAGATCTTAGAGATCGAATTTTTTTTTTTAATTATAAAAGCAAAGGCAGCAATATCCAAGCCTTTTCTTTTATATCCCTCATATGTTTATATATTATTTTTAGCGAAATTAAAATAAATTTAATTTTAATAAAAAAATATAAAGTTCTGCGGATTAACTATTTTTAAGTATTACAGCTGTTTCGGTTTGCAAGGCCATTATCAAACAGTTTGATAATGGTCTTGCAAGCCGAAACAGCTGTAACACATAAAAATAGTTAACCACAGAACTTAATAATAATACCTATTAAAATTTAATTTATTTTAAATTTCAGTAATAATAATATTCATTAAATTTAATTCATTTTAAATTTCGATAAAAATAAATATGGAATTCTACAAATTAAACACAAAAACCATAAATAATGTTTATATATTGATATAAACTATTATTTCTTCTAAAATGTAGTAGGTTTTTATCGCGAATACCTAATGGAAACCGGCAGGTTTAAAAATAAATCGGTTATTCTAAATGATGACAACAATAACTGATTTATTTGTAATCCTGATTGTGGCCACGTGTATGAAGGTGAACCCAGCTAGATTAAATAGGACTATTATAAATGTGAATAGACCGACTCACCCATAGCGGGAGCTGATTATGCTAGACAACCGCATTGCTATTGATGACGAGATCATCATATCTATTCTACTAATTAGTAAAACGGAAAATCCCAATGGCGTGCAGCATGTACAATAAAAAAGTATAGAAATAAAATTAAACACCAAAAAATTACCCAAGCACAAGACTTTACGTTAAAAAAGGATATTAATTTTTCTTAAAAAAAATAGAGATGCGAACACGGAATACGTGTCACATCAATATTCTTACTATTTTCAAACTAAGCTAAACGCTTGTGCCATGAAAATAGAACTAACTTGCTAGTCTGGGCTGAGATTCGAACCCGCGACCTTTGAATCACGAGGCGAGTGTCCTAACCACAAGACCAACAAGCTACTCTGATTGATTGATTGATACGATAAATTTAAAATTTGTGAATAAGTTTGTCATATCCATAACTTCGTCTCTGTAAGACAAAACACAAGTTAGCTTACGTTTTAAAAATGTGAAATATGGAATGGGTATAAGTTTTTTCGTGTAATTTTTTTGCTGTGTGATTTATCCGTGTGCATTTTTTTGTGTAATTTCTTATGTATCGTTTGTATTTTTGTCTGTACAATTTAACCACGTACAGTCGTAAAGTATTTATTGGGGTACTTTATAAAAACACACTTTTAAAAACTAGCAATATTATAAGTCTACAAAATAGCGTAAAATATCATGGCGTTACCCAATCGTCACACAAATCAATAAATTCTAAATACTCGTACAATTCACTCCCTCCAACATGAACCATTTTGCCGGTTCATCATTCGGAAGGTAAACAGCGCGAGATTATCGACTGTTTGTCCATTATGCCCAATGTAAATATTTAGCGTAGGCGGCAGTAAGCGACAGCTACTCTCTATTGACCGTGAGCGACAGGTACCCCGTATCCGTAACACCTGCAGCACTGCCACACGAACCACACACTGCCGTGTTCCGGACCCAATGAAGAGAGGATGCTGAGATATATGATGCCGTAAGAAGAGAGCGGTGCGTGGTACTAAATAGTGACGACGTCCATGAAAGATCCGCCGTAATCAGGGAAAGGAAAAGACGAGAGGTAATAAGCATACTCGGATCAGTACAGAGTTCAGTAGTACCTACATAGTTATAGAACGGTCAGTTTTGCTACAAAACATTTTAATGTTGAAAACATAACTTATTACAAAAAAAGGGATAGTTCTGTACAATAAAATAACGCAAACACCATCGTCTCGCAGCTTTGGCGGTAAGTTATTATTAGGTCCTTACATATGAAATTGGTGTTTACTATGGGAGGAACATAAAGCCGATTTTTTTTAATTATAATATATTTATTTAATCAAAGTATGTACCATTGCTATCTATGCACTTTTGCCATCTCATAGGTAGTTCATCGATCCCTTTACTAAAAAAACCATTCGGACGGGAATCAATAAAATGTTTGAAGGCGGTTTGGACTGCCCTATCGGAGTTGAATTTTTTCCTTTGCAAGAAGTTATCCAAATTTCGAAAAAAATGGTAATCTGTTGAGGCAAGGTCCGGAGAGTACGGAGGATGTCTTAGACATTCCAATTGAAGCTCCTCTAATTTGGTAGCCGTCTGTTGTGCAGTGTGTGGTCTAGCGTTATCATGAAGCAGCAGTGGCCTAGAGCGATTAACCAGCCTCGGTTGTTTAGCAGCTAGCTTTTCCATCATGATTTGCAGTTGCTGACAATAAACATCTGCCGTAATCGTCTGGCCAGATTTAAGAAAGCTATAGTGAGCGACACCAGCACTAGTCCACCAAACGCTCACAAGTAACTTTTTTGGAGTCAATTTTCGCTTGGGGCATGGTTTGGCTGGTTCAGCAGGATTCAGCCATTGCGATGAGCGCTTCCGATTATCGTACAGGATCCACTTTTCATCACAGGTAATGATTCGATTTAAAATCCCTTCATTATTGTGCCGGTTGAGTAATGCAACGCAGCAGTCAACGCGCGTTTGTTGATTTGCTTCACTCAATTCGTGAAGTACCCACCTTTCAAGCTTTTTCACCTTACCAATTTGCTTCAAGTGGATTAAAACAGTTTTATCACTAACACCGCAGCCTGCAGCTAACTCGGATGTGGTTTGCGATGGATCCGCTTCCACAATAGCCTTCAATTCTTCATTATCAACTTTGGTCTCCGGCCGTCCACGGGGCTTGTTCCGCAGATCGAAATTTCCAGAACGAAAACGTTAGAACCAAAAACGCACTGTGTTTTCTTTTGCGGCACCGTCGCCATACACATCATTAATCCTTCGAGCCGTTTTTGCAGCACTGGTGCCACGGTGGAACTTGTACTCGTAAATAACGCGATATTTCAAGTTTTTCATTTTGTAAACTGAGAGACGCAAAGAAAAAAACAATTGAGGAAAAAACAAATGAATTATCATTTTCAAAACACAAATACATGAGCAAATAGCTGTATAAATTTGGATTTGGAATTCCTAACCAAAGAGAAGATATTTGAGATCAAATTTGCCAGTACGGCAAAACGCCAATTTCATATGTAAGGACCTAATATTATTATTAATAGATCCGAAGAAAGGTTTTCTCGATGAAAATAAAGATTTTGAAAGGTTTGTTTGTTTGATTTGATAATTATTAATAACATATTGTCATCATCTTGGGTTTCATAGCTTCGACAAATGCTGTGCACCCGGAAATCTACTCTTCTGTGTGTAGTTCTCTGAGATGTTCTGCTTTGCATATCTGACCTCTCTGGCTGACGTTTTGGATGTCATTGTAGGGTCCAATATTAGGACTGATGTGATCATCACACGATGATGATATACACGGCAGAATATCCCAGAAAACAACACACAGAAAATTCTGTAAACCTGAAAACATTTTCTTTGATACCTAATATATTCTCTTATGTCGGTAGTAATTATTTTGTAACCTGCTTTTGAAATTGTTTAAAAATAACTTTTTGATATAGAAAACAAATGTAAACAAATGTGTATAATTATATAATATCTAATACCTTTATCTATCCGTAATAATATAATATTACTGGAAAACTGTCGAGACGTCTGCACTTTGACTACTACATTAAATGTCAATGTTAATTTTGGGAGGGTTTTAAAAATTCCTCCTGACAATGTGTATCATCTTATCAATAACCCTACCTAACAGCGAAGGGAAAAACTAGATTTCAAAATGAAGACTACAACACACACACACACGTTCACCAGTTTGAAGACTACAAAGTGTACACTACATTTGTAGTAAAAACTACATGAAGTGAACTAATTGTAGTACTAATGAAGCGAAGTAATGAAGTAATTGTACTATTAATGAAGTAATTGTACTATTAATGAAGTAATTGTACTATTAATGAAGTGAAGCAATTATATTACGAAATTGTAGTGCTAATGAAGTAATTGTATTTTTTATTATTTTTTCCCAAATAAAAAGTTTGGCGACCTAAACAAAAAAAAGGCCAACCAGATTTAAACCATGGAAGGGGGGTTGTTTCAGTTCCCAGAAATTTCTTCGTTCGGTCCCTAAATTTTTAAAACCATGGGGAGGGGGTTGTTTCAGTTTCCAGAGATTTCTTCGTTCAGTCCCAAATTTTTTCAAACCGGGGGGGGGGGTGTTTCGATTTTCAAAAATTTCTTCATTTATCTACGTCAACTTCCCTAAAATTTCACATAAAAAATGTACTACTTGAAATATGTGCTCGTACTTTCGGTAACTTTGTAGTGAAATGAAGTGTACCATTTGAAGTATATACTTTCAAAAACTTTGAAGTGTGTGTAGTTTGTAGTGTGCACTACGCTTCAAAAGGTGTGAAGTGTACACTTCAATGTAATGTAGTACTAATTGTAGTAGTGAGTAGAGAGCGGACCCATCACTACTACCTAACCATATCCACCATTTTGGCGTTATTTTATAACAACTTTTAAAAGTCCTGAAATTGTCCTCGAAACTCAGGCAAAGGGCAGGCTAGATTCGAACGCGTGACAATCTGTCACCCGTTGCTTGAAGGATTGTATGCAAATAAGAATGGCCAAATGATGCGTACCGACCTTTACCGCTAGTTCTCCGAGACGATCAAAGTCTCGTCCGTGTACACGCACCATTAGAGTTGAGTAAATTTACATCGTTGACATTTGCGCTTCGTGAAAGACGCTTATCCTTGTTCTTAAACGTCGCTCTGGTGGTCGCACCACTGTCCGACATCGTATAGCCGACAAAATTATAATACTATCGCGAGTGGCAAATTAGGTTCTGAGCAGATGAATCTCACATAGAAAAGTCTTTGTTTCATCCTTAAAATTGTACTTTTTAACAACTACCTTGACCTTATCAAGAAGCTGTTTTTTTTAATTTTTATGCTTTGATCTTATATCTAACAGTTCCAATAATAATATGAATCCCAATTCATTAAAAAATTCCCCAAAATTGGCTGAGTTATAGCTATAGGAATATAGTATAATAAGTGACTTTTTAAGCGATTTAGTTTATTTTATGCATTTTTTGATACTCCCATTTTCGGACTTTTGATAAAACGGGCCGTTTAATATTATTTTCAAACTCATTTGCAGAAAAAATTTTTTCGATACGCAACATTATAGAAATTAGGCCAGTCAACAAGAAAATAATTAACTTTTTAATGTCTAATAATTTCTTTTTAAGAAAATAATCAACTGTTTGATTTTTAAATAATTAACTCAGCCTTGGCGATACGATTATCTTCAAAAGCTGCGCCCGCCATGGATAAGGACTTTTGCGAGACAGCCCATAAAAATAATTTATTAATGAAAAATTAGTAAATAGTGAAAATAATTTTATGTGTGCAATAGTTACGTCAAAAATATATTGATTCTGGATGTATTTTTTGAGGCCCCGAGGTGGTGTACCCCTTTAATCCGCTGACGTCTTTGCGAGTTGACTTTTATTCATGTGCACATTTTTGTTTGTCTAGAAATATATGTTCATTCTATACCTTTCTCCCTAATTTCGTTCGATTCCAATCAGCGTGATGGGTTGCTAGCCTCATCGCTTCCAGGGAAACAATATAAGGTTTATGGTTCAGTGGGTTTGTTTGCTTGAAGGGTTGCGGTGGTTTCAAATAAATTAGGAGCATGTAATTTTATTTAATATTTTTAACAAGCGTAATCTGGCTTAGAATTTCGATATTCTTAATTTTGTAAAGAACTAGCTGTACGTACCCGGCGTTGCACGGTTAAGGATTAAGTTGAAAATACATTTGTGGGGGGAAACAAAGGTTTGATTCGAACGGTATAAGATTTTCATCGAAAATATATCAGGGGGAGGAGAAAAGGTGAAGGGGTGGGAGCAAGCAAGGGAACATCGTTCCCGAAACTTGTAGAAATGTCTGTTCATATTGAATAAAAAAATAAATATTTAGTGGTGTACACCAAGTCGTGTTTTATTTAATTATTATATTTAATTATAATCATTAAACAACGATTGTAAATATGACAACTCTGAATACTGAATATCTGAAAGAAAGAAACAGCAAGGTTTAAGAAATCTGTTATATCAATCTTGCACAACAAAAATTGTCTTCTTTTGAGATCTTACGTAGCTTCATGAACTACGCTGTCATTATGGAGTACATCTCTCCATGTATATCGCAGTTGTGATATAATATGTTCGATATTCGTATATTTCTATATAACTAAACATTACCTGCTGTATCTTTTCTTTGTTTGCTGCTGTCCTTTTATTTGTTTTACGATACTTTCCTCGTTCCTAGTCTTTATCTAGTTTTCATTAGTATACTTTATCCGTGGACAACGCGTCTTACAGATGTATCACAAATTTACTGTGCAATATGCATCTTCCTATGTCTCGGTACTTTTCTAAGCCCTGGTCTTATCTATTTCAGATCGATCTTCGAATCCCGCGATATGGATCTTATTCGTATATAAATCCCATACTATGTTATAATGCATTCGCCTTAGGAGTTAAATTCCATACCATAATGCTTTGTTAGTCCAAGGACACCGGTAAACAAATAATAATTAACTTTTTGAAAATTTTCTGTGTAACCTTGTGAGAGACCATATTAAATTATATTAAAAAATTATAACATTGTTTACTTTCACTAAACTGATGAGGGGACGACACCTTAGTGACCATGCCCCTACATCCATCCGACCCTAATCTCCCACCCACTACTCTCTTCATCCTTTAATCTTAAGTTTAGTATTAGTTATATTACTGAATATGATGTGTTAACATAAATAAGCGTTAAAATTGTTATAAATAACAAATGGTGAAAGTAAACAGTGTTTAATTTTATATATAATTTAATAATTCATTTATAATATTTTTACCGTACCCGCTTACTTCCAAAAGGTTTTTTTCTATTAGTAAGATTTGAAATGAACGATTACTGATGAATAAAAACAAAAAAACCCGATTACGTCATAAATTGAACATTCCTCGAACCTCAACCGCTTAAAATGTGTGTTGCTACCCGGCGCTTCTGAGATCATAGCCAATTCATATGATTCCATTATACGTATTCTAAACCATCCGATATTAGTTCTAAAATATTCCCGCCACTATGAATCTTCAAGCTATGTAATTTACGAATTTTAAGAAACTTACTTATATATACTTCTCGAACGTTGTTGGACCATAGACGTATTTTCTCTCCAGTTACGATTCTGATCACTGAGGATCGTAACTCGTGGTGTATTGATGGTCTAGACCAGTGGTTCCCAAAGTTGACAGGACCGGGACCCACCAAAAAAAAAATTTCGGGACCCACCTCCTGCCTCACATTTTCCCAATTCATATTGTAACCATAAGAAAGACTGTTCAATTAAGAAAAAAGAAAAACCTCCGAATATAATCGAAATGTTTTATTATGAAAAATGTTAATATGTGATATTTTAATAGGAAGGATGAATTTGTTACCTATTTTTTGTCTTACCAGCATTAGCTTCAATTTTAATCACTTGTATTATTCGCAGTGAATACGATACATCCAATTTATTTCTGTATTTACTCTTAATAGAAACCATGGCAGAAAATTCCACTTCACATGAGATAGTGAAGAAGAGGAGGACTTTCATCGCTTCGTCAAACAAGCAGGGATAAGTGTGAACAACTGAAAGCCAGAATTTTGCTAATTGCTCGCAATTAAAAGTTTTTTCAGCGACGTATCTTCTGATAAATCAATAAGCCCTTCACTTCCTTTTGTTGACATTTAAGTCGGTATGTAGTCTTGAAATGGATTTTAAGTACAGTTTATCCTGTTGAACTTTTTTATCTCTTCTTCGAAGTTGGCGTTAAAGTTATTTTTGAACTCTGTTAAATGAGTGAAAATTGCAGACACTACATTCATATCTGAATGCACTTCGTTATCTATAATAAACACGACACGACCAGGACGACACGTGTTGAGCAGTGTTGTGACTGCGACCCACCTAATATCCGCTCGCGATCCATAGTTTGGGAAACACTGGTCTAGACAACTGTCTTTCATCTTCTTCGCAACTCACAGTTTGGATAGGCATTGCAATACGATAGACAGTAGCGTAATTGATCTGGTTGATTCATTTATGGAGATCGCTCTTCATTTTTCCAGTTGCCGCCAGGGGGCGATGTGTCCAAAGACGGGTCCAAATAGTAGACGATCTACATATTTTGAATTTGTAATTTATTGAAAATTGAGGCATATATGAATTTTGTCATTGCGTCCGAGCAGTAAATTTTTTTCTATTTCTGTTGTGTTCTATTTCATTTCGAACTGGCCTGGATATATCTAGTTGACGCACATTTGCATTAAAATGAATAAAAATAATTATTTAATAAAATTTTAGTAGCTGTTTATACGAGACACATTGCGGTTGAGACAAAAAAAACGAAGCTTTTTCGGTTTGGAAAAAATAGATGTTTGGTAGATGAAAATGCCTACCGGGTTCACATCTCGTTTTTTTTATAAATAAATATTAGACCTTGGGAACAATGTTCTGAATAATCTCAACTACACAAATAAAATCTAAATGTCGTTTTTGACAATTCGAAATTGTAAAAATGCTATTGAAACACATTTACAAATCGTGACAGGAAGTCTACCAGTCGTGTACATCATACCTACTCGCGTCATTTGACATTTAAAAATAATCGCGACATTCGACATTTACGAAAAATATATTTTATGTGTAACTAGGTATCATGATTTTTCTTTTTTGATTCACCTCTATCACATTTTTCGATCAATTTCTTTTTTTTTTTTGTGGGAAAAATAAAGTTCCCTACTTACTTTCCCATATAAAAAATAGTTTTGTCTCTATAAGACATATACAATTTACCTTGATTAATAATATTCTCCTGATTAATAAAATCCGGTTTTGTGCTCTTGAAAATTTTTAACACACTCGGAATATTCTAAATATTTAAAAACTGGCCTACAAAGGAGTTAAATATTAAAATAGTTTTCAGGCACATTTTAATGTAATGTTAATAATTCGGAATATCGTCATATACATATAAAAAGAATACTACTTCAAAAACTCCAACCAAAAATATAAATATTTCATTTCCAACGGCGACATGTATGCTGCTTTATGGGAATAACAAATGTCGGCCATATATGGCGGTACCTAGTAAAATACAACTCAAATAAGAAACAACGTGTGCAAAACATATACACAACATCTAAAAATTAAATAGATGTTGTTGTTTATCGTTGGTAAAATTGGTGAACGTTTACATTATGTAAATGGATCACTTAAGCCAGGCGTACGATGGGTCGCAAGCCGTATATTTCTGCATTGATTATGAGTCGAAAATGTTCAAGTAACCATGACCTAATATCAATATTGAGATATTCGACATCAAAAATTGCATTTGTTATTCAATATTTCTGACTTATTTTTTTGTAAAACGTTCGACTATCATTACAGTAACATATAATGAATACGAAAAATTCACTCCCTTTCATACAAGTCAAAAAATAATTCCGTAGTAAAACTTCGAATTCCAATCGGAAAACATTTCAATTGGAATTTCTGTAGGTTTTTTTTTTATCATTTTATTTTACTTGTTTTGAAACGAATGAATTGTTGAATAAGTTTTACAAAAGTTGAGTCAGAAATATTGAAAAAAAGTGCAAACTTTGATGTGGCATATCTCCGTAACTATTTATATTATTAGGTCATGGTTGCTTGAACGTTTTCGACTCACAATTAGGGCAGGAATATAGTTCTGTTAAATTATTAATATTTTCCAAATAATCCTGTACATAACATTACATTATGCGGAATGAATAATTTTACCTTTTCCCGCTAAACAAAAGTCAAGGCATGGGCACGTCAGAGGGATAATTCCATTGGTTAAATCCATTGTCAATATCTGTATACAAAAAAGATTTTGTCAGAAAAGTTTGTTGTAGGGCGGATCGTAATGAGAATCGCCGGGGGCGGTGAGGAGGAGCGGTGACAGGTGACGGGCCTGTCACCCGCTGGAGGCTGGGCGGACGTCTCCACAGCCGGACCCGGAACTTGAGAGGGCTTTATGATTTGTTTCCGTCTTCTAACTGTTATCACCATACTCGCTTTCGATTCCTGCGAAAGCGTCTTCGCGGGATGCCAAATTAAACCGACGTCTACAGCATCCTATTCTAGTATCGATAAGTTTGTTTGTCTAAAGCAGCAAACACTTTCGAGTGGTTCTTCCATTTGGCATTTGGCATCATGATACGTATTCCGTCTGGGATGTATTGGTCAATGTGACTATTTTCGGCTAGCTACATTTACATTTACATTTCATTACACAACAAAGTTTTGAAATATACAATATATTGCAAAATATTAAGATTAATACAAAGTTATTAAAAGACAACAAGTCATGGAGAAAATTTATTATGAATGTTTAGACTCACATTGAAAGAATAATTTGTTTTAGCTTTATTGATCTTGAGAGCCTCATTTATTTTCAGCCTTTTTATTTATCAATCTAATATAATTATAAATCTAATATAATAATGATATAAGACGAATCAAACATAAGACAATAATGACTGATTCTTGTATTATATTAGATAGATCCTTATCCATGCCCATTCATAATATGTATTGAATTCTTCAGATCCTCATCCGATTGCAGTCGGCTGGCTACGGAATCAACTACGCCCAGACATTACATCAACACAGACCACAGACTATCTTCAAAAACAGACTAAAGCAATTTTATATTTTCCAAAACCTAATAATATGCCTATCGGATGCCTGCTATGTGCCTAGTCTACACTGCCGTGGCGCAGGTTACATATGCGGTGGAGATTTGGGCGCATAGACTTGGGAATGCAGTTCTCTCCTCCGCCCTGAACAGGGGTCAGAGAAGCCCCCTGCTGGCTCAGACACCGTAACGTATAAAGAACTCTGCGCAGGGCTTAGCGTGAGACTGGAGTCTGGCAGAAAACATGGGATGCAGCGGCTCAGGGGAGGTGCACCTACACCTTCCTCCCTGAGGGGATACTGATGTATCGGTTCGGGAAAAGAGAAGAGATGGTCCTCCGATGCTGGACCATTTCGCGGTGCGGATAGACTCGGGTCACGGTGAATTCAAGATCAAGTTATTTGATTTGCGACTTGCTAGTGACTTATTGCCCTATAATTGCCCTATTTTAGGTGATTGACGAGAGGACTTGGTAGGGGGTGTAGGTGGTGTGTCTCAATAAATCCTCTATTGTAATAGTATACCTATATGTTATAGACAAAATGTTAAATTTCGATAATGTATACATTAACTAGTATACGTATGCACTATGAGTTAATGTATACATTATCGAAAGTTAATATATACCCTATACTAGTTAATGTTAACATTTTCTTAATTTACACTTTTTAACATATATATAAAATACAGATTGTTTTTAGAAGAAATTGAGTTATTTTGTATCAATAGTTTAGATCAGATACCGGCTCGCAGTTTTCACCATTAACCATGTAACCAGATTTAACGAGGCAATAATGAATAAGATTTACAGATTTGTAATACTGTATAATAGATAGAAGAATTATCTTGCGTGGAGATGTAGAATAAGGTATACATGTGCGTGTGGGTAAGGGACCAGTCTCTTACATCCAGGCTCCCTTCGGCGTGCGGTGCAAGTAACTTAATGTTTCGTTGAAGACTGCAAGTGATATAGCACGCAGGCTCATTCATTGAAATAAAGTAAAAAAGTTTTATACCATATTTAAACAATCAATGTTGCGAAGGGCGTACGGTATTTTTGTTGACAATATCGTGGCCGAGGAAAGAATAACGGAAGGGCGCTGGCTTGCTCGCATGTTGCAGAAGGTTAGTGATGGTTAATGACATTCTGAATATTGTGAAGGCCTTGGGCCTCCACAATACTAATTTGACGAACGGACTCTTTCGAGGTCATAATACACCTTGCGCCTGGATATTTGATGTGTTTATTTACAGTAATAGGGCGTGATTGTAATTTAATTTTTAAAGAAACGAAGAAGTCAATCACCAGGACAATGGGAGCAAATTTTGGATAGCAGCCGTACAGCTCAATTGTTTTTTTATAACACCGGGGCGCAAGGTTGCTTCTAGCATTAAAAAAATGCGAACAAGGTGGCGAATGAGCTTTGCTTATAAAACGGTCCTGGATAAGCGATGGGTCCTGGATAACAGAAATGGGGCCTCTGAGTTTTTTTGCAGAAATACAAATTAAAAATACTATAAACATGTTTCGGATACAGTTAAGTCAAAAAATTCAAAACGATTTATATTTTCACTTATTTATTCAGCAGCGGCCCACATTTCTCTGAGCAATATTTTTTTGCCTTCAAAGAATGGATTTAAATCATTCCTCAAAAGTAGATACATCGATTAAAATTTTCTATCTGCGTTTATCAATCATGAATTTAATTCATTCTCAAATATTTTAAAATTAATATACTATATTAAATACATACACATGTGGACTCTCCCTAATTATTAGGTTAACTGAACTGTACCACACTCCACAACCTACAACATAAATAAATAAGTGATAATTACCGGAAACAACACGCAGTTGTTCTCTGTATCGAAATGTTTTCCCATTTCGTCAATTATTATTTCAATAAATAAAATACTACCAGATGATTAGTGTTTTCGCTGTATCAATATAATATTATTGAAAACATTATTTCAAATGTGTACCGAAATCATATTAATAAGCAATCGGCTATCGCCGAAGGCGCTCGGCGGCTGATAGTTGCCGCTACGCGGCCTTTGGTGTCTGCGATCGACTGAAGCTGATTACTCGCTACTAAGGCGGTGACGGCCGCTATTGCTTACGTCTAAAAATATAAAAACAATTAGCCATAAAGCTAAAAAGTCAACATTTTCAGTAAATATTTAACGTTTCGTATGCACATTGGCAGTATGCAAAAAAAAGCGAAGTAGAGAGAAGTACCAAATAATTTTAAAATAGTAACTACGTATATTTTGTTTAGTAACTGGATTCATAAATACATATGTTTACAATATTTCTACACATTAAATATCTATAATTCAAGGGCATGCAGTGAGAGCAAGAAGTATGACTTTTATTTAAACATATATTTGGAAAAAAATTGAAATTAAATATTTATCTGGCAGAATATTATGAAATATTAAAATCTGAATAATATTTTAATTATTGTCATAGGGATACTGCGGGATATGTATTTTATTTCGGTTTCTTTTCAAGAAAAAAGTGTAGATTTTTGTTCTCACTGCACGCAGTGCACGTCCTTGCTATAAATATACATCTGTTCAGATCTGCAGCATTCCTAGCGGTTCCTTGAAGTGAGCCATTTCTCGCAGACTGCACCGTGGGGAAGTGGGGGATGTTTCGCGGGGACGGGACTGCCCTACACCACCAGCCTCTCCCACATGTCGCGCGTCTCGTGTCTCGTCACATGATCAGTGTGTGCATTTATACTGCGGGAGACAGACCTGCGTAACAATCATTTCTTGTAAAGTGAAGCTGCTTGTTCCGGGAGTTGTTCATGGGATTCGCAGTAAACGTCGCAAGGACCACATCTCTAATGGGTCTATTGCCTCAGTGTCCACGTCTTAGACGCATAGAGAAATACAAGAAACACTGTTGAAACTGACAACCTTCACCTCAGTGGACCTGGTAATGTTTCTGTCTTGCCAAATTTTCAGTTTGTCCATTCCTCTGTGTTTTTAAATACGTATGAACAAAATATGTCCATTCGAGCATATTCATACCTAAATATGTATTATCAAATGACATGCATCTTTAACAGCAGTCTCAGAAACTAGGTGTTAGGTAATAAATTCTTCTTCAAATGTAGCAAATTTATTTTGTGGTAACATTGTAACAATAATTGATATAAATTAACTTTGTTAGGTAATAATTTGATCGATAAAATGGTTATTTAAAATTCCACGAATAAAGAGAACTATTACGAAACTTGCAAAATAAGCTGTTTAGCATCTTTGTTCAGTCTCATTCTGTTTACGCTCGCTCTATAAAATCACTTTTTTCTATTCTTTCTTGTGTTTTATCCTTTACTTTTTATCTTTACATTTAAATGGTGAAAAGCATTTAAACTTATTGTATTAATAATATTTGTATTACCTATATCATGTTAGGTATGCGTTTTTCATTGTTTGTGAACCATACAAAAATAAAATTAAAATAATAAAATTGGATGACAGTAACAAATGAAAAAAATGAGTGCGATACCACATTTTAATGGAGATGAATTGTATAATACACACACTCACATTATGTCCATACAGATGTTAATAACCTAACAGAAGTGTTTCCAGGTAGTCGCGGAGCCGACTCTAGAGGCGGCCGAGTTCAAGGACTGGACCCACGGCCAATGTTCTCGCTCACCCACACAGCGCGGCTGCATACCGCACACACACTTGCGCCCGCTGCAGGGTTGGCACAACACGCCACGTGGAATAATTATATCTACTAATTACCGTATTGGTTTCTGACATAAGGATGTAATCAAAACAACGTGTTCACAATTTTACTGAAAATGGAAAGTAGAAATTATAGGAAATATTAGATTTTTTTATATTATACATTTTTATTTTTATTATTTCTCTTAAATATCTAATGATAATTGGATATTATTGTGGATTACTAATGAAATTCACCCTAACAAAGAAACCGGTAGAAGACTACCAATCAAGTAGGCAAAATCACACGTTTACTTTTCTTACGAACTAAGCCGGTTTAAAAAACTAGAAAAAGTATATTACTCGTAAGTATATTTTTATAAATGTTAATTAATATTATGAATTGATACCATTTACATCGATTGAAAAATATGCTAAAACTTTATTTAATTATTAATACTGTTTCGAAGGTAACTTTATAGAAATCCGTTATCACAAATCTAAAAATAAAAACACTTTTTTTTTTTAGTTCTTATTTAATTTTTGTAAAATTGTAAAATTTTCGGAATAAAAAAGAAATAAGTAAGTATAAAAAATAAGTACAATGCGATGCGAACACGGAATATGTGTCACATTAATATCCTTACGATTTTCAAACTAAGCTACACGCGTGTGCTATGAAAATAGTACTAAATTGCTGGTTATGTTAACTTATTTCGTCAAAAATATCTAAATATAATAATTACACTGTTTCTCCTTATGTTGCTGGAATGACAACTTTAGATAATTAGAGTGGTATGCAAACAGCGCGCGGCTCATGTTGCGTCGTCACGCCAAAGTCGTTAATAATTGTTATTATTTCTCCGTATTTTTCACGGGAATACGGCTAGTACAATGAATAAATTTAAAACAAAAATATGTAATGAAACGCCTGAAAATAAAATTGTGTATATTTAAAAATTTGGTAAAAAAACACATGAACAGAGCATGCCTTTCAAAATGTTCAATTTGTAAATAATATACTTATAGGTATAATAACTCGGACAGTTTTTACGCCTTTATGCCTGTTTTGGTTTGTTGTACTGTAGCTTTTCGGCAACATTTAACTTCTTGCTAAATTTATAGTAACGCATGCACCAGACTTGCAGTTTTCCCGTTGCCCACCCGAAATTCTCACACATTTATGTAGATATATAAAAATGAAATAAGCACACTTCTGAAAGATGGCGAGGCAGCCCTGGCTGAATCCAGCGTGAGAGAATACATCGCCTCAAGTTCACGTACCCGCAAGTACAGTTTATTTCAAACATGGCTGAGGTTTTTATGATTTTTAAATTAATTCAAGAATAACAATAATTTCCTTACTTCAAGGCAAGTGCCTGGTTTTAAAAAGTTATTTTGCGAATGGCCTAAAAGTGTTACCAACAATATAATATATGTGAGAATCAGCGGCGGTCAGTGACTTTAGAAGGGATGCTGGAAAAAAGGAGTATTTTTAGAAAAAAATACAGATGCTTACACGGAATACCTCCAATATAAAATCGGAACGGCTGCTGGTGTCCTGGAACGAGGCCGAATGCGAGAGTCATAACCACTAAACCAACAAGTTACTAAATTTTATACCTATACCAAATATTTCGCGCGATTCAAATAATTTCAGACGTGAATACGGAACGAATGATAGAATCCACTGTTGCTGGTGGCTAAGCGATTGATGAATGTTCGAGAGTTGAAATGTTTACGTATTTCGACTCGTTCCGTGTGCGCACTGTGACGTCATAAGTGATAAAGCTGGTCTCTAAAGGACAGGATGAATGTATTTACAGCAGTACTGTTTTCAATAGAAACCAAAACTTCAAAGATTTTTGACTCTAGAATACAAGGGATGCAAAGCATGTACGAAATGACCACGCTCGGCGAGAAAGTAGATAATAACTTAATAAACATCACATATATTTCACCACATACCAGACATCTTTGCTGTAAGATGAACGAACGCGAAGGTAAATTAATTTTGTATAATTAATTCATCCTGTTTTAAGTAAACTGAGTTTAAAAGACGCAACAGCGAATTACAAACTAGTACCATTGTTAATAAAATGAGCACGAATAGAGCAGGCAAGTGCCTAGTATGGGCTAAGCAAACATCAATCGTATTAAGATGCAAAATTGATTTTTAGCATACGCATTAGTAGTCTTTTCACGTACAGAGAGTAGCGAAAATGTAAGCAGTATATATTTATATATGTTACAAAGTGTTTAATTTCAATAATGTAAACGTTAACTAAAATATGTATGCAATAACTATGAGTTAATGTATCTATAAATTATCGAAAGTGTGTACACTATACTAGTTAATGTATATATTATCAAAATGTACACTTTGTAACATATACATTTTTTTTAAATACTTCAAAAGCTATATTTGTTCATATTATTATACTAGCTGTAACCCGTCAAAAAAGACAATACTTTTACATGTCGGTTCCTATGGAAGAAATAAATTTTCGTATTAAAAAATCTTTAAAAAAAAATTTCTAGTATTTAGGAGAAGGTCCTCGTCTCTTCTCGGTTATTCCAGAGGTTTTTGGACATTTGTAGTCGGTTTCCGAAGGTTGTATATAAAGTCTGGTTGTAGATATTTCGTACATTGACTCTACGCTACGTATCCTTGTCGCTCGCGCACAATTATGTTGCTGTCACGCTCGTACAGGCACAGCGAGCGTCACAGGTAGCGTAGGGTCAATGTACGAAATTCCCTCTGTTCGGCGACCGGGCTTTAAGTTTAGACCGTTCTAAATCCTATGATAGTGTTGTTCCAAGTGACATATTACAAGGGGTACGGACAGTGCGTAAATTTTTAGCGTCTAGTTACAATAGTAAAGTGCAAGCGTCTAAAAAATATCTCGAATTATCTATGACATCAGCATATACGACATCGTAAAGAAAATACTCGTATATGTGATCAGGTAAATCAGGTGCTGGAGGTTAGCCTTTTTAGAGGCTTAAGCAATAAATAAGCGCCACAGAATTTGATAAGCGCACACAAAAGTGAACGAGGCAAAAATAGTGTTGTGTTTTCTATTCTTTGTGCGGGGTCCTGAAAATATTGTCGACAAAGTAAACTACCGCAGATAATGACGTGGAGTTGATAACATAGAGCATGAAGTACCGGTCATTCGAACATGTTTTTTTTAAATAACAAGGAATATTTTGCGAAATTTTTAAATTAAAAAACTCATTGACGACATTGACGTCACCAGAGAAATTAGATGAATTTTGAAAAAAGAACTTAAGAGGAGAATCCTACTGTTTGTTATCCCTTTATATTAATTCGTGGCATCTGCTTGCTTGACTAAAAAACTTTGGATTGATATTTAACTCTTTTCCCGTGATCTAATCGAGCTGAAACTTTGCAAGCAGACTCGTGGCGACGATCAAGAAGATCTATCAAATTTTCGTTAAAAAAAAATAATACATTTTTGGATTTTTCAAATTTTTAATGGTTTTTCATACAACTTACTAAGTTGTATGAAAATATTTCAACGTGTCTGGTAGCCATGGAACCTGATTATAGTATAATTTTGGATTTTTGGAAAATTTTTATTACTCCCTTTCGTAGCGTCGCTCGACCGAAGCCCAACGCGTAGGTTAAGCGCCAAACCAGTTTCCACTAGTAAATGAGAAGGGGAGTATAATAAAAACTTGGTTTTTATTCCATATCTTGCTTTCAATTATTGAATTTTAAATAAACTGGCAAATAATGTAGGGATACATTTTATTTTATGGATCAGTAAGTGCGCGTCCATTCTAACGAAGACACAGTAGTATCGAAACCGGTAGACATAAAGGCAAACAAAATGGTTTATATATATTTATTAGTTTTTATGTTAACTACGCATAAAGTTTCTATAAGAAATGTAAGGACGTCTTCTTCAAAAAGAGAAAAATGATATTGTGGTGATATTATTAATATAATTAATTAAAAAATACTTTGTTTCACCGTTTATTTACATTAGGAATTATTTTATTATTTATATTAAAAATAAGTGCTAAAAATATAGTTTATTTTTGTAAACATGTCTGTAAAGTTTCAATATTTCTATCATCATAGCGGAAATATTTACATTAATTTAATATTTTGACACGTTGGATGAATAAATTAATAGATATGTGCGAGATCAATTTATTTCCCACACATCGTATTTTATTTTACCAAGTTAAAAATAATATTAGTGCCTATATTGAAGTTTAATAAAATTCATCACATTTAAATTTACTCGGATGTTACAGGTACAGAGTGCCTCGTTACTAAGTCAGAAAATTCGAAAAAAAAACGTATGTTGAATAAAATGACGTCGCTAATCCCCAAAGCTATCGACATTTCATCTTTTGCTATTCAAAATTGAATGAATAAGACTCCTCTGAAGTTTTCGCTATCAGCTATGAGACATTTGTATAATAGCTATAATAGCGGTCATGTCATGATTGTTGAGCTAACGCAAACTAATGAGAATAGACACAACCGCAGAAAGCTATAAACATTAGAAATATTTTCTACATCTTTTAATAACATAATATCATCATCACTCTTGGCACTACAACCCCTGGTGGGTCTTAGCCTCCTCAAGAGTCTTCAATGAACACACATATGTTTTTATTTTTATTTTATTATATATATATAATATATTTTTATCTTTTAATAATAAAATAAAAATAAAGGCAAGCTAAGGTAAACAAGCTGACTAAAGATAACACACTTTTTTTTCGTTTTTCATTATTAGTCACACACAAATACCATACATAGCCCGTTGGTTGTGAGTTATTATCGACTGAATTATTTATAATTTGCCAATTACCTCAATTTGGGAAGCCATTTCCATGTTTTTTGACCAAAACTCTGTAAATCGCCAGCTCCTACAATTAGTAATGAGTTTTGCTAATGTAGCGACTCAATTGTAATTACAATTTATTTAATTTGCATGCATATAATGAATACCATATGCATAAAATTACATTTCCTATTTTAATATTTGTACATCCAGTAAAATATTTATGGTCCATCGAACACACATAAACGAGGTACGGAATAATCTTGGCAAAATGATGGTGTGTATTGAAAATAGCTTAATATTATTGATTGTGTGATGTGTTTTTTAAGGTGATGAGATACTTGCGTATAACAAAACTAAACACACAACCTCCTACAGGTAACCTCTCGTGATAGCTTACATTCCTTTTGAAATACAAATTTTAAGTTTGATTAGGAAAATTAATAATGAATCCAGAGCAAAAGCCAAACTGTGTGCAGTTGTCACGGGGCCAATTAATTTTTAAAATAATAACAAAATATTTTTTTTAATTAATTTAATTTTAATTTTGTAATATGTGCTGTAATCTCGTGTTGTTCGATCTTGTTGAATTTCAGCGACTTCCTCTCGTTGTCCAAGGGTAACCCCTTCTGGCCTATGTGCTCGGAAAAAGTGAATATTTTTAGAATGGAAATAATTTACAATTCAAAGTAATTAATTGTCTGCATTGGGCGGCCAGAACTCGTCTTGTCATCGTGTTTGTTCTTCGGGAGGAAATTCAGATCGTAAAGGAGGAATTTATGATTAATAAAAACGCTCTCGTGACATGAACTAATAACAAGTCCGTTAATCACGGCTCTTGGCCGGTGGCCGCGACGCCCCACCCGCCGTACCTCGCACCCCGCTCGGCCAGACAACATAATTGGGATTTTAAAAAAAACGTGTGATTTTAACAACTGAAACATATAAATCAAATTTTCTCGAGCACCTCCGACGACTTCCGCCTCCTGCGCCCAACACTGACCTAGAGACGGACCGTTCATGAACGAACTGTTCAGTAATCGTAAATTAATTAATTATTTTTTCGGCGGTTTCTAGGTTTTTGTGGCCAAGTGAAAAAATTAAAATGACCGGCCCCTCCCTCTTCAGCGATGATATTATTAATAGACGAATGAACGTCAGTGGATAAAGAACTTTTCGAATCCGAAATCAATAGTTCAAATGAACGGTTGAAGGTGAACAGTTCACTCGTCTGAACGAAACTTCACATCACTACGACGGGCTGCCGAGACGAAATCTGTATTCGTGTGCAAGAAATGCTTGTCTCCGACTCGCACCATCGCTTCGTGTGAAACGAATTAGCGGAGATGTATTTGCCGTTCGCCCAGGAGTGGTTAGGACTCGCGACGGCCTTGTGGATGAGCACACAGACAGTAATAAAACTGATCTCATCCTCAAATGAGACACAATAGCATAAATGACCTCTCGAAATAACTACGCAATAAAGCACTATTTTACTTACACGTAGTTACACCGCATAACACACCTACAAGCGTAAAAAAGTGTATCCCGTATCACGTTATTCCCATAATTGTCATAAAATGTTTTTATAATATATTTTAATGTCACACTAGGACTACATATAGGTATTTGGTCAAAGTAATCATCTACACAGTATTAATTTGTCAATCCATTAAGTATTTATGCCATGCTTCTGTTTATTTCATGATCCAGAACCAACCAAGCCTTTTACTCCCTTTCTTTTAACTCGTAGCGTCTGCTTGCTTGCTTGTCTGACGAAAAAACTTTGGATCGAATTTTAAACCTTTTCCCGTGATCAAATCGGGCTGAAACTTTGTAGGCAGACTCTTGGCGACGATAAAAATGATTTAACAAATTTTCGTTTTAAAAAAATGAATAATTATAGTATAATTTTGGATTTTTAGAAATTTTAATGTTTTTTTCAAATTGGAATCATTCTATATGAGTAATTAGCCCGACGCGTGTATAGACACGAAACCTGATTCAAAGCGAAACGGAGTATTGTAAAAACTTGTTTTTTAGGGGTTAGTTTTTTAAAATTATGAATAAGTTCTGCCATTTTGTCTTCGCTGGTTGCAATCAGCGCAGCGTCGTTTGGAAATCAATGTTTAGAGAGCTTTTTGTAGCCAATTGAAACACCTTCCCATTTGTCCACCTTCTATTTGTACGTACATTCTCCACAGACATTGAAGAGATCAGGAAACAATAAACATCCTTATCTTTCTCCTTATCCTTACCTTACCGTTCTCCCAATTGTTGATACGACCACCCTAGTTTTATTGATTAAAAATAACAGTTTTCGAAATAACCTGTGTTCCTTTTTAGGGTAGTATAAAACTAAATCTTACCACTAACTAATTAATTAATTATATTTAAAAAAAAAATATTTATTCGAGATTAAATTAATTCTCGGAATGGAGTCGGAATGTCACTTCGAATCGCAGAATTCTCACATATATGGATACGGTTCGTAATTTTATATTAAAATATATGGCAAAACAAACAAAAACGGCATTAAAGTAGGTATCCATTTCAAGCCCTGGATTCAATTAATAAAGTGTACAATATTCGAGTTACTAGTAATCCACGTTATGGAGGCCTGTAGGACGGTTACCGGTTTGGCGGCCGGTCTAGTGACCGACGATCTAGTGACCGAATCAGTAACGTGACGTATCAAGGATGACTAATCTAGCTTGCATGTAGGGTATGCTATGTTAAAGTAGCAAAAAACCTCATTTTACTGAATTTAAGTTCATTCCGATCAACAGATCGAAAGTCATGCTTTTTTTATATCCTTTGTGTCATCGGAAATGAAATTACTTAGAGTTATCGATGTTCCTTTTATCGAATAAATTAATTGTATATTTAATTTATTATCGTTTATTTATTTATCAACGCCCTAGTGCGCTTTTATAGTACAAGAAAATTATTAGGATTTTTATATACCTAACATTCCTAACATAAAAATAATCAAAAGTAAAATATACTAGTTCTGTACATTGGATGCGTTCTGCGTACACGCTCTCGATTTAGATAAAATACTCGTATATATGCAATAATTATTTCGATGAAACGAAATATGCTTAAAAAATATATATTTAAAAAAACTTAATCAACCCCACGACGCACAAACCACAAATTGGTTTTTAATTCATTTATGTTGAAATACCATTTCCGCCGAATCGTTAGATGAATAAATGACTATTATTCGGATGTTGGTCCAATGAAATGCGAAGCTTACCGCATCCACGGAGTGAGCATTAATAGCCCCACCCCTAAAATATTGAATACTTAACTGCAGAAACAGTCGCTACTCTGTTTTAATTAATAAATAGCGCTTAATGCAGTGCCGGCGGGTGAGGGTCCACCGGAGTGACGCGAACGAGTGCACACGATACCCGGCAGGCCCGCAGCAAGTCTAATCAGCCCCGTATCAATAATAACAGCCCACAGAATTGCATTTTCGATGACAGCACTTTGCTGCGTTGTATTCATTACTAGAGGGGAGCAGAACGCAGCCCGTAGCTACTTTATAATCTCTCCAGATAATTATGAATTACGTCTATTGATATTACATACTCCTCTTCACAGAGTGAAGCGTTTCGGATGTGAGACAAATTCACATACGGAGACTCACATAAATATACTTACAAGCAAAGCAAAAAATAAAGCAAAAAAAGCAAACAACTTCGCACCAGCACGGAGGAGACCAATAAGTAAACAAAATTTGGATCAGATCGGTCGAACGGTACAGATTTGCATGGAAAATGTATCAAGGGTTGGGGAGGGGGAGATGCCATCTGTGTCGCCGGGTCCTTAAGATTAAGTATGCAAAATTTTAGTCGGATCGGACAAACGGTGATACCCGCCGGTTCCTAAAGAATAAGTTTGCGAAATATATCAGAGGAGTTAAGTGGGAGAAAGGAAATGTTACTTATGTTACCCGTCGGGTTCTAAGGATTAATAAGATGCAAAATTTGAGTCAGATCGATCGAACAGTACAGATATGCATCGAAAATATGTCAAGGGAGAGGAGGAGTAAAGATGGAGGGGAGAAATTTCCCTTATGTTATCCGCCCGTTCCGAAAGACTAAGTATGCAAAAAAATTGTAAGATCGGTCAAACGGTACAGATTTTCATGCAAAATATATCAGGATAGGAGGAGGAGGAAAATGTCACTTATGTTACCCGCCGGGTCCTAAAGAATATGTATGCAAAATTTGGGTCAGATCAGATAAGCGGTGTAGATTTGTATAGAGAACAGACGGACAGACATTGAGTTTTATAGATAGCGTGTGTACCTTTTGCCTTCAACAGCCGTTTTACAAAAATTATTATTGGTATCGTTATAAATATTTCGGCCGAATTAGAGAACCGAAAAGTGCATTTTATATACAAAAATGTGTTTCTACAACGAATCCTCTTTTAGAATCGTAGGAGTATATTGTTTTTTGTTTAATATTGTAAAATAATGCGGTATTAAAGGATTTTATGAATCTCGGAATAATGTCGTTTAAAACGATAAGCTCGGAAGTGCATTTGAAACGCTTTATTTAAGTAAAGACCACCGAATGTAATCAAAAAATTTGATGAAAATGTTAGGTAGGTACATCTAAATATTTATCAATATTGAAATGGTAGGTACCGGCGCCTTTTCTTTTAAAATAGTTTGTGCGAATTCGAATGAAACGTTGTGTGAACATTTCAAAGCAATAGTTGAAGAAAGAGAGAGATTTAGAAGATTTTGGAAAATGAAAAATTAACATTTTTATTTACATAAATAAATGGTAGATATATAAAAACAAAGTAGGTATACAAAAAAAATCCTCGTATTTGAATGCAACGTTGTGCCAAAATTTCAAAGCAATCGGTGAAGAATTTTCAGAGATTAGCGATTTTGTACAAACGAACATTTACATTTATATATGTATAATATATATTATTGTACTAACCGTCTTATAAAACCTAGTGATATTGTTATAAATTATCTATCTTACATCTGCATATCCAGGCACGTGAATTATTTTGAAAATAAATTTATAAATATTTTGAAAATATGGATTTTTTGTAACTTTTTGCAATCTCGTGGTGTGTTAAAAATTTACAATCATTTTATGACTCATTATTTCGATAAAATATTGTAACGAGATGCTAAAAATAATCAACGCATTACTTACTATTTTCAAACAAAGAGCTTGCGCTATGAAAATAGAACTACCTTGCTGGTCTCCTAGAATGGGCCTCGAACTACCGACTATGCGATTACTATGCGAGAGTCATAACACGACACTAAAATGTTACCATATTTTATATATATTACCGCAATTTTTTGCACAATTCGAATACTTTCTGACTTTGTGAATACGGAACGAATGGTAAAATCACCGGATCACTAAACAAGAGTTTAAACCACTAGACCAAAAGTTACTACCCCATGACACACGTGCATATTTTAATTATACTCGAGGATTGACAAAAATTCTAATTTTTACCTTTATTGTGAAGGCACAGCATCATTGTACATCCTTTTCGAGTTTATACTTTGCAATGCAAAACTTCGCAACACCTCCGCGGCTGCAATCCTTCGTGGCTCGACCGGAAATTCAAGTTCAAAGCAAGTCACGGCAACAGACAGAGTCCATGCATATGTATGAGGCTTTTATATGAATACCAGCGTACCTCCCGACTTCCGAGAGCTGTTTCTGTTTAGGCGAAGAGTGGAAGACCGTATTGCATGGAGGACGAAATCGGTCAGTGATGTCATGCATTATAAAGAAGATTGGCGGCGAATGCTAGTAGTGCAACCCAGAGCAGCGAAGGAAACCTCATTACGCTCGAGCGCCGAAGATGACCGTACCCTTACGCGTACCTTTTCACTCATTCCCTATCGTAAAGCCACGAGATTCGTATTGGTCGAGATGAATGGAATGGAAGAGGAATGTGGTTCGGCAGGATTAAGGACGAACAAAAGGTTGACACGGATCATTCCAAAGAAGCTCCAGGATGGGAGACTATGTAATGATTTTAATGATGATAATCAAAATAATATTAAAATAGAAATGTAATATCCAACACAACTTCGTAAAATTAAGTGTTAAAATTGATTGATTTAGAAATATAATTAAATAAAGAAAGACACAAGCATACTTTTTTAACTGAAATCGTACATGACAAAAACGTATGTTCCTACGACAAAATTGTAAAACCTCATTTGCGAAATATCATTATACATATCACGGGAAAAATATTTTAACAGCTTGTTGAATAACTTTAGAAATATCACAGATGAAAAATACCTACAAAAAGCAATAAAAATATTTTTTTTTAAAAAATCGTTGAATATTTTCAAGACTAAACAGAAGAGTTCTTTCTATAGAAAATATAATATCCACTGGAAATGGAAACACCAATGGAAACTTATTTCA